>JABFAK010000798.1:0-12109 GCA_013266265.1 Fusarium sp. NRRL 66182
GGGCAGGTGGGAGTTTCCGAAGCAACTACAGTAGTTCCTTCGCAGAATCCGCCATAGCACCAAGTGCTGTGTTGCAAGCGACAGGCGCAGCGATCGCTATACCACCTTGGTCCGACAGCGTAGTGACGAATGCTTAGACAGCTGGCGTGACTTTTACGCATCGTCCGATTTTACGCCATCTTATGCAAGTCAGCGGCACAGTAACATTGTGACGCATGGCAAAGGTGCCGAAAAGTTTGGATGAAGGGGGCGATACTCGTGCGTGGGAAAGGCTTGGAGCAATCGTGGTTCGAGACACAAGAGCATGAACTTCACCTCACCGCCTGGCAACCTCCTCATGCGCCACGTGCGATAGTGCAGCGTTAGGCCAGGCCACTTGCAACGGCGCGCCGTTATTTGACGTTAGCTCTAGTCTCGAGTCCAAACGACACCCTTGCTGCTGCATGGAACCCTTCCACCACCCTGACATTTAAAGTTCTCAAACTGATGAAGCATACATATCGGCTATTAAGAAATAACCCGGATTCCTGGTGGGGAAAACCGTTGGATCTATCTCATCGTATCGACGCACAATCAGCGACTTGGATATTGATTGAGTGGGCCGGAAGAACACACTTGAGAAAAGGCAGATCATTGTGATGGAGAGGCTTATGTTGAGTTCACATCATCGGGCATAGAACTATGAGACTTCTAGCTAACACTTGGCACTCTTGGAGTAGCTGCCCGTCTAGGTTCGCTTGATTTAGTAGTCCTGCTATTTACCATCGGGTTACGGAGTTTTGCTTCATCATCATATGTGCGGGCAGCATTCCCCGCCCGCTCCAAAACTGCAACAACACAGACATACATGGACTATCGACCGGAGCTAGAGAAGCTACTGTACGCACGCCACGCCAGCAATAACAACCGCAGTAACCATGAAACAGACGATCACAGAGCCCAAGTGTGCCTAAGCAGACAAGGATACGACGCCCGTTGGCCATGACCTCAGGAGCGGCTCAACTGGAGAAGACGAGCTATGGGTTAGTGATTTGTACATGCTCAGGCCCGGCCGACGCCGGACATTGTGGCGGGGAACAGCGTCAACCAAGCCAAGAGAGGGGCCAGGGGACCGGGATTGGAGATACCGGAACTGAGAGACAATGGTGGATCTGTGCAACAAAACGACGCAACGGAATGGAGCTGAAGGAGATGGATGAATGCATTCGGTGGGTTCGTGTGCGTGAGGCAAGGGCTGTGCTTTTAACCACTCACTCCAGGCCAGCTAATGATGCCTTGCTCTGCCAGGAGGTCAACGGGATCAGCTTGATTCTCTACAGAACCGCGCGGGAAGCAGAGATATTATGCCTATGGCACGGACAGCACTTGATGGCGTAATGTTTGCTTCTTGGGCCAACAAAAGGCCTCGAACAGGTTCCAGCAATGCTTGGTTTGGTCACGGCAACACCCCATGCAAGTCAGGCAATGGAATTGAAGGATAACGCTGGCGATGTATGCCAAACGCAGAGTAGAGCGACATAATGGCCAACCAGTGTTCATCAGACAGTCTCAGTTGATCGGCTCGCTTATCTCCGCTGGTTTCATCCTCGGACCCATTGTATCGACAAACTGCCATCAACTTCTCGGCACGAATTTAGCAATGGAACCCTCTTTTCTTCTTCCCGTGTGCCACCCTCCACCTAATTGATCTGCAGGCGGGCAAATGCATCTTAGCAACAACGGTCAACCAGCATCTTCCCCACTCGGCTTCAATCACCATGGTTGTTTGTCTTTTCGTCGCTTGTCTTTACGGCCAGTCCCAATTAACCGCCTTCTTTCGTTAACCTGTCACGCTGTGTGGCTGCTGGCCGCTCTTCTCTTGTGTCAGTTCCTCCCGCGAGATGCTCTGTGTTCACTATCAATTCTTTCACACGTATTCCACCCTCCCATGACTGCACCCACTTGGCGACTTCGAATCGAAACAATTATCGATTCTTAGCTAGCTGATTCTATCTTCTGCGTCATGGGAGGCGAGGCTCATACAAGGGAAGCTAGCTACCGATCCGCGTGCACAGAATGCGCTCGCCGCAAACAGAAAGTAACCTAACCTCCTCTTCCCGATTGCCCTATAACCATTACTGGAATATTCGCCGGTTTTGGTTTGGTATTTTTGTTAGAAAATCTAACCATATGTCCAGTGCAACCGTGAATGGCCTTGCAATGGGTGTCAGAAGCGCAAGGTTGCTGATAAATGTCGCTTCAAGGACACCGGCCAGCCTGTTATCGAGAAGGCTACCTCGGACAGGCTCAGGAAACATCGGCCCATTAACAAAGCCAGTCCTAACTCTATGGAATCAGAGTCCGAGGACGTCGGGAGCGATGGTATTAATGCTATGGGCTACATGCCTTCTCATGCTTTTTGTGGCCCAACGTCGAAGTATGAGGTTCGTGCACCACTGCCCAATATCTCTATTCTCCATCTAACCAATATCTTGGCTTCCAGACCATTCAAAAGCCACCACAAGAATTCGTTAAAGACCCCAGAACTTTTCCGCAGCTCGAGCGAGCTCTTCAGGTCATCCCTTCCAGATCTTATACTGGTAGGCATTGTCACGACAATCATCGAGCTTCACTCTCTAATTGCAGCTTCAGACATACTAGTCCAAAACTTTCTCAGCAATGTCAACTTTCACTACTATATTGTCTATCCACCCTCTTTTCTAGAGCAGTACCAATCATGGTGGACCGCGCGAGCCGAGAACCAATCCCTGAGTGTTCAATGGACATGTCTTCTTCTCACGGTTTGCGCATGTGCCTCACAATACACCGAGGTTGATTTGCAGAGGAAACTCGAAGCTGGGCTCGGCGATACGATTCAACGTATAACTGAACAGTATCATGAAGCGGCTCGAGAGTTGGGAAGCGCGGTTCCCCTTGGTCACAATCACATTATCAATGTCCAGCAACTCTTACATTCGTGCTACTGGTTCAAATCCGAAGCCCGTTTTGTCGAGTGCTGGCACGTCTTGAATACAGCAATTCGAGAGGCACAGAAACTTTGTATGTTTCTGCGTCACTAGGCAATATTTAAAAACAACCAACTGACTGGTATTGTAGTCATACACCAGGAGTCAAAGACCAAGCTTGTATCCGAATTCGACCTAGAGATGCGACGGAGAGTCTGGTGCATATTGGACACTTGGGACTGGTAAGCGATTTTCTGCGCTGCATAAATTGTCATGTCGAATTATTACTTAATTTGGTAAAGGCAAATTTCTACGCTATTAGGCAGGCCATTGATCATTGACCGAGCCGATTGCGATGTTAGCCTCCCGGATCTTGGCTTAGAAGGATTTCAGTATTCACCGTTGACGCATATGAAGATGCAGTCCAGTCTGATTAGACAGATTTCTGCGAGATTCGGCCCTGCCAAGGGTATAGTGGCTCCTACGGACGTTCAGGAATACCAAGGCATTATCGGGGCATGGATCAAGACCTTTCCCCCTCCATTCAACGTCCACGCCCCGGATAGATCTCTGGACACATCGTACCCCTGGATCGTATTGCACCGACACCTTATTCGTACCGTGGCGTTCTCCATGCTTCTCCTCCCTATTCGAGCCTTTCTGACAAGACCCTTCGATATTCGGTCTTTAGACACAGAGTTGAAGATCCGCAGCGATGGTGTAGACTATTGCCTGGAGCTTATGGCCTCTTTGCGCGGGTTCTTCGACCATTTGTATCCTCGAGACGCCAAGTTTCATTTTGTTCTCTTCTGTATCTTTGATACATCAACAGTTCTTTGTTCTGCGATTCTGCATGATGCGCATCATACACTCCCGCGGCGCGACGATATCCTCACGGCTATCGATGGAGCACACAGTATGCTCCAAAGTCTGCGTATGGTGACCAAGTCAGCCAAGGCATCGTATGGTATCCTTACCCGAATTGTCCAGCGTCTTCCTAGGACAGCGATGCCTTCAAATGCAGCTAATAAAAGTCCTGCGGCTCAGAGAGACTGGGTAGTTCAAGCGGTCCCCTCTCCGCAAACTGTTTCGCCGGAAAGCGTTCAATGTCAGCAGAGTTCTCCGCCTATAACGAACCATTCACCCTACAATACTCCAATAACTCTTCCGAATACTGGAGCACCTTCTCCAGTGTATTCTTTAGCCGGCCTTCCTAATATGAGCGGCTCCTATGCGGCTCCTGGGGCATATGCCGCCCCTCCGCCATGCAACGAGTGGCCACCGCAGATGTATATTCAAAATCCATCAACCTTTATGACCAATGAGTTCCCTGCTCAGGGCCCTGTCTTCGCCAATATCTCGGATCAGGAGCTTGGGGAGCTCGCCAACCTTTGGAACTACCAGTCTCTTGATTTCAGCTTTATCGACACCTAATCTTTCTGTGCCCTGCGCCTGAGGCATGATTTGGGCGCTTGATGTTGGTATAGAGCTTTGGCCGCACTAGAGGCAAGCGGGCAGAACTGACACTCAAGTGCTTCTCCAACGCAACAGAAAGCGGCAAAACTTAAGAAGTGGGAACGTTGGAGTATATTTATACGTAATGATGACGAGGGATGTCTTGAAACGGATAGCAAATAGGGAGACACAAAACCTGTGACGAAAGCGGGTTGCTATAGAATGATAGAGGGTTTCTGAATTCTTCAAAATTGCCGCCAAGAGAGAGAAAGGAAGTAAATCCTTTCATGGCAGTGGGCTTATAGAGAGCTTTAGGGCGGGCCATCTGTTACCGATATATGCTGCCTTGACATCCCGGGATGGTAACTAGTATTTAGAATATGCTATTTGTCTATTAGGTTGTTTCATTCACTTACGGCATCTCCCAAGTAATATGCGACAATGATGACTATTTTTTATTAAATTGATGCAGAACTCCATTCGTTGTATTCATTATCCCTAATGTAACCAATCTAATTAAAGGCGCGTAAACGGTGTAATATGCCGCCGTATCAGAAGAGTATGACAAATGACACGCTACACGCCATATCCTTGTGTTCATCATGGGCTTTCCAAACCAACCCTTGTACTGAAGCTTTGACAGCCTATGAAAGGACACTCCTGACAGCCCTTGGTTGTTGAATAAAGCTTTGAAGGCGAGTCGGACAGGCCGGAGAACTTGACGGCAGGATGACCCTGGATGATGCCTGGTTCCATGTTGATGATGCACCTTATTCGATACTTAGGTTTTGCTTTGTCTCATGCGATTGGCCAGCAAAGGCTGCCCAAGGACAAGGCCACCCACAAATAAATGCCTAACCCCCCCTCGCGGTGATATTGGTCATTCAATCTTTGTCCCTCACTCATTATCCTTTTTCATCCGTTTCATCAAGTGGCCATCAATATCGTCTTATCTTGAAGCTTCGCTGTGAAGCTTTCATTCCCGATATCCATGCCACCGGGTTTCCCTCAGTATACACGATGAAGAGCTGGAACTCTTCATGCCATACTAGGTATATCATTTTCATGCCAGTTGTCCATGAGTACGACGCTCGAGTTAACTCAGCATCGAAAAACGATGGAAATGGCCTTTGTATAACCCGCTCCGATGCGCCCATTACCCCTCACGGTCTCAACTCAGTGCCGTGCACTCTTTCTGCTTCATTATGGGTCCATACACCTCCAGCACCGCTTCATCCATCGTGAAGCCGCCCTGTCAGTGGTGGATGGCATCTATAATTGAAAAAAAAAAGCAGAAGAAAGAAGAAAGAGAAAAAAGACATATATGACGCCAGACAAGTGCGAGAAAGAAGAGCTGGTAAAGAAATAAAATGCCGATGAGGAAATATGACACTAAGCCAAACAAACGGAGCTTTCTGACAGAACATAACGAGACAACCCCTTTCGACGAATCAATCTATATACATGGAAAGGTAAGGCATATGACCCAACTCAGCGATCACCACAATCAACAGAGACGGCATAGATGTACTGCACTTGCAGTATATCGGCGGGGGACTTGTTTCGCACGTTCCTGGTTGCCAACTCATGCAGTACCCAAACGTTGGATTCAGTTATGCCAGACTGAGCCATACCAACAGTGCTGGACGCCTCTGGGTTATGCTTCTTTACTTGAGCTCTTTATAAAACCCAGGAAAAGACAACAAAGTCAATGAAATCGGACTGACTTAGCGTGTATGATCATGTCTAGGGAAGGTATCGATGATTGGTCTGACTTGGGAAGTTGATCGATGCTCTCCTTTTAGCAGGAAAGGGAAAAGCTGGTCGGTACAGAACCCTTCAACGAACCAAGCCTCGACAATCAATCAAAAAGCGAACCGACTCCGGCCAAGAGCGACGCGCTGGCAAAGGCGTTACTGCCATACGTTGCGCTCGAACGACTAGTCGGCCGCTGATACGCAGCCATGTTGACGGCTAGGCTCGCCTCGTTCTGGTCAAGACTTTGATCACCACCAGTGCTTTGAGCATGAGCATGAGCACCGTGGGCCTGAATTCGAGCAGTGACATTGTCGCAAGAGTATCCGATCGCACGGTTAAGAGACAGGATCCGGGGCTCTGCCTGGCGAGCCTCTGTCATGATGCTACCAGCGTTGTAACCGTTAGCTATGTGTGCATTTGCCCGAACGATACCCAATACGAATGTTTTCCGAACGAGCAAGACCACTTACCCCACGACCGAGCTCTTTTGAGCGATGATAGAAGACATCTTTGCTATGGTGGTATAGTGTTGAACGATGATCGAGAACGGTAGATTGTCAAGTCCGAAACGGTAGTGATGGCGGCAGCGGTATTGCGGTATGACAGCCAGCGAAATCGACGGCCAAAACCACCTATGCGAACGATCGACGCGAATAATATTGTTGGACGGAGAGAAAAGAGTAATTCAAGTGGCATGGAGTTGCAGGACCGGTAAAGCACAGAGGGGGATAAGAGCCAGGATAGAGACAAGAAATCAGAAACAATCGCAAGAACGTTCGAGGAGTAGCCGCGACTCTCAAGGATGATGAGGTGGGGGGAGTAACTGCCAACAAAGTAATATTTAGGTATGGAAGGAAGGAAGGAAGAGTCAAGAAGCAGTGGCAGTCCAGCAGAGTGAAAGGGGAAGGGGAAGCGAAGAGGTTTATAAATTTGATCAAGGTGGCAGTAGGTGGAGGCTGTGAGTGACGAGGAACAGGCGTTCGTAAGTAAGGTAGATAGTTTGTGGTAGAAGGTAAAGACAGCGAAGGTGGGTGCAAATGGAAGGCATGAGATGGCCCCATAAAGTGACGTCCCTGCTTTCCCATATCATAAGGTAAGGTACCTCAGGTACCTACCTAGGTAGTGGGTAGTGAGTTTCTCCAAGTCCTGGCCTCGGGCTTGGGACTATGCCCGCCCTTCTGAGCTTTGGTCATCTTTTTTTTTTTTTTTTTTGCACAAGCACTGCTCGTACCTGACCAAGTGCTTGGAGTTGAGGCCGAAGAAGCCCGGGGCGGAGGGACGACGTGAGACTCACTCAGTGCTCCATATCCGCACCCCGCAACACGAATCAACCCCCCTCTCATGCCTCCTCGCTACCCCGTCCTTCGGACGCTATGGACGCCTCCCATACGGTGTTTCTTTTTCCTCTGCCGGGACAAAACGTCTGCTTGTCTCGCCATTTTAACCTCGAGGAACAGTGAGCTTACCAGTTCGCATTTCTCATACGCTTGTAGCCCGCTGAATTGACGGATTGCTGTAAACCATGATGATAGCGACAGGTGACATTTTCGTTTCAGGAATACGATAGAATTAGAGTGAAGCAAGAAGGATTGACAGCTGGACATGGATGTGCATACTCACAGCTGGACTGGGATCAACTGTATGCACTTTGGCAGTGGTGGAGGGGATTGCTATCGACGAGATGAAAACTGACACTCGAGGAATATCTGGGGGCCACAAGTGTATTCTAGCGATAAACGAAGCTTGTGGATCCCTACTCAGGTCTATCCGATTATAGTTTAGTGGCCGCTGCCTCTCCGGCTTCCGTGACTGGGTCGCAAATCTTAGTAGATCTGCGCTTAAACAAATCGTATGCTATATTCACACCTCTTGTTAAGGCTGACAGATCATTTCACGGCTTTAATACGAAGTTATACCCGCGGATATTGAGAGACGTAATTACTCGTAGTAAGAACGGAGACTTCGGACTTATGCGCTTGATATAAACCACATGCTTCATTTCGCCAAGACTGCGTCGTGTCATTTTGAAATGGTTGAAGCCTCCATTATTTGAATATGACGGTGCTCTTGTCAAGTGATGTGACCAATTGCCTTGTGGA
This sequence comes from Fusarium sp. NRRL 66182, assembly GCA_013266265.1. NCBI lineage: Eukaryota > Fungi > Ascomycota > Sordariomycetes > Hypocreales > Nectriaceae > Fusarium > Fusarium sp. NRRL 66182. The sequence continues at coordinate 8,258 of JABFAK010000798.1, forward strand.
CCCGATCTCCGAAACGTCGCTGGATCCTGGCAATAATTATTTGAGATTAAATTGTCTAGAAGAGAACATTTTGCATCATCAGGTTAGGTCCAGACGCCCGGGAGTCAACCGGGGAGGAGTAAGCAACAAAAAAAAAAGCAAAAAAAGCAGAAGGCGAAATCTAAAAAAGAGAGAAAAGAAATAAATACCGGAAGAGGGGAAGATGCTTCCGGCACTGAGGAATGGGGAAGCACAGATTAACTCGATCTCGCCGTACTTAATCTCTGCAGCTATACTTGAAACTTGGCCCAAGGGCTTGGGATGGAAAGTATTGCAACACGCATTGACTTGCCCGTCATGTTGGGAGACGTACGTACTGCTACGTACAGTACGGAACCCCTCCCCGGTGGGCGTTTAGCGGGGTCATGTGGACCCTCAGGGTATAGAAAAACGTCAGACGCGAGACCCCGCCGATTACAGCAACCTAAGTAAATAACTACAATAAATTATTAATATACCAGAAATAGTATTGCTTATATAGTATATATATATAATCGAGATTGCTAAGATTGACACGAATACCTGGTCTCCTTTTTATAAAAATTAATATATTATACTAGAGGTAAAAAGGAATTAACTTGAATTACTCCTACATAGATACTCGTGTCTGACATTTTTCTACTCCCCCTAGTCTGGCTGACCTTTGAGGACGGGCGTTACTCACTTGCCTAGCTCCGTGGGGGGCAAAAGGAATTACGGGACTGGCGAGTCTTAATTTCGTGTTCCATTCCATTCTTGTTTCTCACCCAGGTAGCCAGCTCTCTGGCTTAGCCTCAGATCTCGTTACAGTTGGGCAGTGTGGTGGCGCAAGGAGAACCGTCGTCAAGCCACATCAAAACATCAGATGAAATGGATCTCTCAAGATACCAAAGCCCTACTACGGCATCGCCGCCCTGCGAACTAAGCTCCCGCGCCCGGCACAGTCCACGACGTAAGTGGATCCCAGCACACATCTACTTCAGTGGATAACTCATCCGCGGTGAGCTGCATGCGAAGTCGTGTGCAAAAACCGGCGCAAGTTCGCTCTGTACAGCGTCATGAGGGCGAGAAAACAAAATTGGCTCGAGAGAAGACTTGAATTGACAGGGAGACTACTGCGGGGAACGGGCCCACAGCTCCGCGAATCTGGCTTCGCTTGCTCAAGCAATAATCCTTGTGGGCTATCCATCTTGTGAGCGGATACATGACAGTTTACGAGTGTCTGGTTACGGTGGTTAGACCTCAGCCTCCCATTGTCCTTGAACGACAGACTAAGCCGGCACGTCAGAAGCTTGCCCGGGGAGCGAAAACGTGGCAGGGGTCAGGCTGTGCTGCAAATCGGATTGGATTCCCAAGGAACACTGTATCGCGCGCTCACTGCGAAACATCATCCATGCTACGCCTCAATAATCGTGTGCAAGAAAGCAAGTTCAACAAACCTTGAAGACGGATTCTTCCACTTCCAGAAAGGGGGCGTGCCGGGGCATGGGGATGTGGTGATACGCCCCTGGTGGCTTGGACACTTCGGCATCCACTACAGCCATGAGCAGCTGTCAACGGCTCCGAAAGACACTGGACCTGAAACGTTCTGTGTTCAAGGTGTTGCACACCCTGCTCTGCCGCCTTGTATTCCAACCATAACGCCAGGTGCTGGCTTACACGGATATAGCTAGCACTCTAGGCGCATGGTTGCCGTTCTATGCTGAGCCTTGAACTGAACATGGCGTTTACTTCGTGATGGCCAATAGAGGCATTGTCTAGGTACCTAGGTAGGCAGCAGAAGCTTTGGCATTGCCATGATAGTGAGCGGTTGAGCGGTGTGAGAGTGGCGGTTGACGATCGATCCACTCACGCAGGTCCCAGGACTAAATAAGGTGCCCAACTAAGGTGTCTGGTGGAGCAGATCCAGGGCTTCGCGGAATGAAATGATTTGCAGTTTCGATACCTACTTAGCGGCAAGACGACACTTACATACATCATCTTTATCTTGCCACAATCCCTGTCATATAATCTGGAAGCTAGCTGGGCGCCTCAAGAGCTTGCCCGAGCCGCATACATGAACAACCAAACTCCAATACGGGCAGGCTAGAGCGTTTCATTTCGATTTAAGCGGGGATACAGCCGCAGCTGCACCTACATGGATACATACCTAAGTTGGCTAATTTGAGTGCCTGACCCACTGATGCGTGCATTCCGAGAGGCGGCGTCCAGCTGTGCAACCATGTACAAGCCACTGCTACAAAGTCAAGGATGAATGGATATTCTCATCCCAATATTGTAGGGAAATTACACTGGAAGCTTGGACTCTTCCGTTACCTTCGAGTTTTGTCTGGCTGCTGGCTCGGCTGACATGGAGCCCAGTTCCATTTTTGAGGCCACCCATCTCCACTAACCACCCTACCCACTGTCGTCCATACACTATCGTCCATATACACTATCATCCATATACACTATCGTCCATACACTATCGTCCATACATATTATCGTCCCTATACACTACCTACATAAGGTACCTATGTATAAATAATTTATTATGTTGACACAGACGCGGTCACAGACGCGCGAGACACCTTTGACAGGGCACAATATGATCCTTGACACATGGATGTCTCCTTTGACGGTATGAATCCTTGATACCAGAGGCCAGCCATGAATCCGACATTGCCGCGTCTTTTCACTCCTGGACTGAACGTCATTGACCTAGGTCGGTATCAAGGGCACAACAGCGTAAACTCATGGGGCATCATTTAATCGACAGTAAATAGCAATTGCTTCAGGTTTCGTTGAAGTCTATCTGCACCTAAAGTGCTTTTGAAGCCTTGCGCCAAATCATCGACTTCCTGCAAATTCCATGACTAGGTATCTCATTGAAAAGACATGGGGAAAAAGTAAATAATAGATTGAAGCACCAGGGGTATCATAAATTCAAGATCTAGCGGGCGTTTGCAGATTGTCTAGCATCGAAGCCGGAGCCTAATTGGATTAGCGTGGGCCCCCCACTGAGAAAACTACAACGGTCCGAGTGCCTACCGAAAAATTGGGCCCCGATTCCGTTCATGTTTTGGGCATGGGGCTGTTGACCGCCGATTGGTCCGGGGCGAATACCGTTCCAACTTGCATTGTGGCTTCCTGGGATATAAGAGGGATCTTGAAGTCGTGCAGAGACGGGCGCATGCGGCCCATTCAGAAAGCGCTGTATATTGTATGAGCTGAACTGTCGGGTCTGGGTTGTGGTTTGGCTTAAATAATCGCTATATTAGATCTTGGGTGTGCTACATAGTTAAGCACGACGATGACGTACACGTTGACTGAGTCTAGCGCAGTGTTGGATCGGGCTGATCCTTGAGTAGCTTTTGTTGAAGAGTTTGACATAGTCACTCCTGAAAGTGAGTTCAAATTGAGAATTCTTCACTAGGTATTTGACAACGATAGAAGTAATGGATAAGTGCCCCCGCAGAGTTGCGAGATGTCAAAGCAGGACGAGTGCTGAGAAGTGATATAGAACTGGGAGGTTCGGTCACAAGTGGTAACGCACATGATGGAGTGGATTTTGTACAGAACCAGAAGCGATACTTGACCTTTTATAACCTGGACTACTGCATTTTCGGTCAGAGAAGACCAATAAGCCATCTGGAAACGAGCTTCACCTTGCCTGGGTTGAGTAAAGAGCCTCAAGTACCACTCAAAGCCACATAGCCCCTGGAAAGAAAGCGTCCTACAGTGTGACAAACGACTAATTTGACATACTGTACAGGGATGTTATTCCGCTCATATGTGACCCAGTTCCTGATGCAACACTTGGCTGGTATAGCATCTATATTGTGGGGGGGGGGG
>JABFAK010000799.1:0-34017 GCA_013266265.1 Fusarium sp. NRRL 66182
AGAGACCTTTTAGTATCAACGGCCGTACCAAACCAATTCCCCGCATCTACGTACCGGCCGGTGTCGTAGCATTGACAAGAACATATCAAGCACTGAATTAATATCATCGTTAGCAAGCAATCATGTACGAGTCTCGGGTCAACTTTGTCATGGATGTCATTTGTCCTTGGTATGAAACGTTCTCTTACAAATGGTGATGCGCGTCTTCTGGCTAACTACATGCCAGGACATATCTTGGAAAGAAGAGGTATATCCCGCACTTTACCTAGCCTCATCGGACTTGACAAACATCTAATGCTTCCTCAGGCTCGATGAAGCCCTGGCTCAGTTCCGGTCCTCACCCTCTTCATCTTCCATCTCCTTCACTCTTCACTTTACATCTTACCAACCAAACCCCAACCGCGCGGAAACCATCCCGGACCGTGCCGCATACGCCTTACACAGCAAGCATAATGGCAATCGAGAAGCCCAGAAGCTGTTTGAGGAACATATGCTCTCACTCTCAGAGCCTCTGAACGCCCCCCTCGGCTTCACAGGGCCAACTGGCAACTCGTTCCCCGCACATCGAGTCATTCAACAGGTCCAGGAGAAGCACGGCGTTGAATTCGCAAACAAGCTTGTGGATGCCGTGTTCAGAATGTACTTTGCTGAGGGTAGACATCCTGGTGCAGATGACATGCTGATTGAAGCTTGTGTGGAGGCTGGTGTGGATGAGAATGATGCAAAAGCCCTGGTTGAAGACAAAGAGGAGGGTGAGAGAGGGGTCAAGGAGATGATCAGAAGTGTTGGCATGGACACTGATGCGGTGCCCACCGTCATTATAGAGGGGCGAAGAAGGGATTTGACTCTCACGGGGCTGAAACAAGTTTCCGAGTATGTCAAAGCCATGGAGACGATCACCAAGGAGAGTTCATAAGGAATTAACAATGGTTCATAATATAGCATTCGGGATTCTTGGAAACAACATAGGTACATAAATACACATGAAGAAACGAAGGACCGATATCGTATCTCATTACAAGTTCATACCGCTCTCTCCAAGAGCTCTTGGTTGTTCATACACATCGTTCATCATTTATCTTTTCATGACCGGCTAAACATCAAAGGTACCAGCACGCTTCGGCTCTCCAGCCCCCTTCGATCTTCCATGACCATACCCGGGCCGAACGCTGTACCGAGATCCCGGCCCGCCAGGAAGCGGCACGCATTCGCCTCGCCCACGCGTGTCTTCTTTCCCTGGCAGAACTCGCGGCTCAGCTTGGACAGCACAGCAGCCTTGGCCTTTTGTAGGGCGCTCACTCTTGCGGTGGCATCTTCGGCGAGCAGGCGGTGGGCCTCCTCCTGCTCAATGTTGCGTTGCACGGGGGATATGCCCTCGTCTGGATCCCGACTAGCGCTCTTTCTCACAGTTGGATCATAGGTAGTGGGCTGGAGTAGGACGGGCTGAGGATCGGAGACGAGGAGAGGTGCTGTGATGTTGGGGACAGGAGTGCAAGGTCGAAGAATCTCTTCTTCTACTGAAGGTTGTAGCTTGGGACGAGAGGGTTTGCGACGGTGTGATAAAGAGTGCTTAGATGTCTTGCGCGAGGGAGAGGGGGTTTCTGGGGCATCATCATCGCTACTTCTGTGCTTTCTTCTGCGACGACGAGAGCGCTTTTTCCTGAGTTTTGTGCTAAAGCCCGCTTCTGACTCTGGGTATGGCATGTCTATAGAGGCAGCTGCCTCTCCAGCGGCAGGGAAGTATTCGTTAGGGGGGTCATCAATGACTTCCCTCTCTATATCACTAAATGGGAAGCCGAGATCCTCTTCCAAGAGCTCTCGACTAGCAGCAGTCACGGCAGCGCTAGGACTAGGAAGATGCTCAGAGCTAGGGCTTGTGACGAGACTGTACTCTGAAGGGGCAGCGAAGCTATTGCTTCTGGACCACGCCTCGTCTGTGTCGATGGGTGCGAGAACATCGTCCCAGTTTCCGTTGTCAGCGAGAACAACGCTCTCAAAGTCAAACTCCTTGACTGTCTGACGATGAGTGTTGATCAAGTTGCTGAGCTGGGGCGCGTTCATGGTAGCGTTGCGGACCTGAAGGTATCGCAACTTGGGGAAGTGAATAGCTCCCTTTCCGGGGGTTTCAGGCAATGGGGACATGGGAGAAGTAACCTCGTGGAAGAGTTTCTTGGAAGCACGAGGTGGCGCAAATAAGGGATCGGCACCAAGGGCAACTGGACAAGGCCCCTTTCGACCAAGCCAGGTAAAAGCAAACTTTTCAAGGTTCAGCGCAAAGTTGCGGATATACTCGTCCATGACCTTTAGATGATCTCGGCCAGGTGATGTTCCATAAAAGTCCCAGGCGTCGACCGAGATGGAGAGCTTGTTGATCTGTCGCCAGCGCCGACCAGCTGAAGGAACAGTTCCGAAGCCATGAACATGACGAAGGTAGTTGAAAGCGGCAGGGTGTAGTTGAGAGAGAGATAGCTTATGAAGCTTTTGCAGAGGAGCACGCTCAAGTGAGATGCGCAAGCTGATGAGAGCATAGTCAACAATGTCGCGACGGTACCGCTCTGCAGGGTTCTGTCCCGGACATCGGATAGTAAGATGACGCATGTTGGGCAGGTTGCGCATGGCGTTGATGAAGCTGGGGACATTGGTGGCAGCGTGGAACAGAGGCGGATACTGCTGTGTGAGGATATCGCCCAGCTCAGCGTTGGCGTACTTGGGTCGCGAGAGCGCCGAGCCCATGCTGGTGTGAGGCGTGTACAAGAAACATATCTCATTGCCAGAGACAGGATGGATGAGGGGAGGAAGAAAGGTGGCATCCGAGTGAGGGAAGTAAAAGGTGAGATGCTCGATGTGGTGGCCGATACGCGCAAGGGCAGCAACTCGAGCTGATTTCGTAAAGGTTGAGGCGGAGAAAGAGACGTGAAGGCGAGTGAAGAGGCGCTTGGTGAGGAGGTTGCAGCAGGCGGAGGAGGACTGACGGATATTGCAGAGGTCGGTGGTTGAGAGACGAGGGAGAAGAGAGTCTTTGATATGGTCGCTCCTTAAGAGGGTGACGAAGAGTTTTTCTGTTGAGGAGGCCATTGTGGTTGCATGTCAGATATCTGGTGATATCTCTTTGGTGTTGTCAAGTGCCGGAGTAAGAGGTGGTCTCGATATTTAAAGAACCGAGTGAGGGTTGAGTCTCTGCTGGAGTTGGTTTACTATATTGTACTCGATCTCAGTTCTCAATTGAGGCAATGTATGTAGTCAAGACAGGAAGGGGATAGTCGAGCACGGGTTATAATGAAGCAATATAGATAAGAATAGTATCAGAAACAGAGTAGTTCAACTGCCACACATGAAAAGACAAAACAAGTTCAAATCAGCCCACGAGCGCAGGGTCCGGGCGGTTGAGATATATCTATCTATCGGACAATGCCTAGATGGACTAGAGATCAGCCTTGTTCTTTTCTCTTTTAGAAGAGGGAGCAGAATGGGAATCTGCCTCTGCGCGATGCTCACGCCCATGACCAGCCATTTTCGCTCATTGTCCTGACTTGTCCTGACTTGTCCTGCAGGTTCGTGCATTGGTGCCATCGCGAGATGGTCACCCTCTGCTGTCAATGACTGGCTATCAGTGACTCAGACATGTTGGACGACTCTGGCTAAGAGAATTAGTGGATGAACCACGAGCTGCATGTCCCTGTCTAGATCGTCTTTTGACCTTGGCGTTGGATGACTGACCGAGAACGCGTAGCGATCGGCTTTTGATTGGCTGACTCACCGTGGTGATATGCCCATGTACTTTATGAGTACATTGGTGACCCACTGCAAACACTTTCTATGCTGATCTCTCCACGTTAATCAACGTCCAAGTCGCTATGGCCTTGTATTCTCAAAAGTATCCCACAGGTCCCTCACATTCCCGTCGGATGTTTATCGATAGCGCTTCTCGCCCTCCCGCGCGCCGGAAACCTGCATCTATCCTTTAACCAATCATTTCCGCGCCCAGCGACACGACAGACGCGTTGTTCAACGTCAATCCTCGCGCCGCGATAGGCTCTTCTCAACTTCAACCAACACCGCGATTCGACTAATTACACTCGACAATGAATCGATATGTTTTCTACATAAAGCGGGACGGGACGGGACCGGATAGAATGCTTACGTTGTCTTCTGCTGAGCAAGAAAATATTGATTGTAGTATTTCGAAAGCAAGAGCAAAAACTATTGCTTTACAGGATATAATCGTCCATGGTCGAAACTCGTTCACCACACCGAGTTTCATTCGAGTCCAAAGGCATCCACGGTCCCCATGCAGAATGGTCGTAGATGCGCGACACCACATCCATCCCATCTGCATTTTGTCCCATCACATCAACATGTCCTTACTTGTCCAATCTCTACACTAAAACATGCATCTCCTCCGTTAAGCTTCTTAGCCCTACCCTTCTCCACCCCTACAACACAGTCACAGCCAAGACGCCTCTGCCGCATTCCAGACACGTCGTGGCACCCTTGCCGCACGAAGAGGCACTGGCTGTAGGTAATCTATCCCCGGATGTGATGCTGCGCTGTCGCGAGACTATGTCACACGAGACCCCTAGTCAACTTGCTTGAGCGGCCATCGTTTAACTATCCTGGTGTTATTCATTGGCAGGGAGGTACTGTCCCTTGCTGCCGGAGGACTCCGTTGGGATAGTGTAGTAACTTCCATCTGTTGATATCTGCGCAATTGCGAAAATCTTGTGCTTGCCTTGAAACCCCGCATCAAGAAAATACAGATGTAAACTCTAGTTGACTGCTATCAAGTTCTGCCCAATATCTGACCACCACTCATGATCCTTGCCAGCAGTCTGTTCTGAGAAGGAAACGCGTCAGTTGAGCGAATGGCAAAGGATTTCTTAAGCGATTTTCGCGATTCGAGCTTACAAAGATACTCAATTCACTATCCTCACTCAAAGCAAATAGTACGCATGGCTTCTAACCATTAAATAGACTGTCCTTGATACTTCAGTAATAAAAATTTTCATCTACAAGATATCGATATGCAGATAGGTCGTGGGTATCAAACTGTACTAACCCAGTCCCCTTCGCCCCGTCTAGACGAGTCCCGCTCAGGGCAGACAACTCGGCTTTCGTGTGCCAACCAATTCCCACAGCCCATCAGCTCCGAGGGCCTCTCCATGTATCATCGCCCCCAGCCCTGCACCAAGGGATGTTTTTTCCCCTAGTTTCTTCGTCAAACTAGGAGCTCTATTTACCCCTGCCCCTGCCTCGTCCACGACCTCCTCGTCCACCACGACCGCCACGCCCACCTCCTCTTGGTTTTGACCCCTGAGGCCCGTTGCTGTTGTGTGACGGCCCTTGAGAGCGCTGTGGAAGTTGAGGCGGGGGTGCATGGCTGTAGTGTCTGGTGGGAGGTTTTCTTGGCAACGATGGAGGTGATCCTGATGGGATACCTAGTGGAGGGTGTCCAAACGATCCCCGCGTAGGTGGCGGTCCAGCAGGAGGAGGTCCGGGAGGGAGGGGAGGCTGAACGGGCGCGCCATCTTGTCTGGCTTTCCTTCTTGGCCTGCCGTTCTGTGCGTTTGGCATCTGGATGTTACTAGCCACCCGAATCTGTCCGATCGCTGCTGGTTTCTGAACACGCTTGTTACCCAGAAACTCGACATCCGAGTCATCGCTCTCTGAGTAGTGTACATTTGTCGTTCGAGCAGCGTGCCCTCGGATCTTGAAGTCAAGGGCCCGTGTGGTTTTGGTGCTTTGCTGCCCTGGTCCCGTCGCCTCCTCAATCGCCGCCATGCCACAGTCAGGATCGACATACTGATCGCGGTTCTTCACTGTCCATGTCGGGTTGAATAGCTTATCATGACGGCTAATGCAATCAGAGGAGAAATGCCCATCGCTCCCGCAGATGGAACACGATGCAGGAATAAACGCAACCTTCCTGACTATGGTTGCGCCCGGGTGAAACGATCGCCATACTTGTGTGCACTGCTTCTCTAGATGGTCGACTGAGCTGCAAATGGCACAAGCTAGTCCTTCATCAGTTGTGAGCGCCAGCTTCTCTGTACAGTGGGCTGCTTGATGGCCCAACTGGCGGCATTTATCACATCTTTGCTTCTCAGGGCAGCAGATATCCGAGTGCGCCAAACTTCCGCATAATGAGCAGATCAGCGTCGGGCAACTGGGTGCCAGGTGTGTGTTAAGCCCACAGAGAAGACACATTCGGGCAGGTTCGTCGGCCGAGGGGAAATATCTGCGTTGTTGTTCCAGCGCGTTCTGCCCAGTCGGGACGTTTCTGTGGGTATTGATTGGCTCGAGAGGTGCTTTGGAAATCTGACTGCCATTTGTATGAGCGCCTTTATCCAAAGCCAATGCCTGGTCGTTGGCAGCTCCTCTGGCTGCTTCATTCTTGCTCAACATTGGTTCATACTCAGCCTCGCTCTCGGATTCTTGTTCCTTCGCTTCGTCAATTTCTCCCTCGCTAACACTAGAAGCACGAGAGCGTTTGCCTTTGCGAACGGTTTCCTTCTGGGGTTGCTGCTTTCTCACCCAGCTGTCGAGGGTTGATTGAGTAGGTGCTGGTTTATTTGAAGGCTGAATGGTTTCGAGTATAGCCTCGAGCTCACCAGTACTTTCGAGCTCCTTAGCAATCGACTTGGCATTCTTCTTTTTCTTGGGCTTTATTTTGATATCATGATCGACATAGTATGCAAAAGCAGATTGCACCAGTGACGATGTAATAGCAGCACTCTTGTCCAAGTTACATGCATGAAATTCCTGAACCCAAATCTTGAACCGATTGAGCCAAGACTTCTTATCGATGAGATTGGGCAATTTGAATTTGGCCGCGCCTTTTTTGTATTCGAGGAGTTCGCCTGAGTTTTCCAGAACCGATTCGTCAGGCGTATTCGATTGTGCCGAGGACCCGTTCATGCTCGCTGCATCTGCCTTGGGCTTCGACTCTTCTTCTGTTGCAACTACGATTCCGGAAGCATCTGTCGCCGGCGCACTGGTCCTTAAGCGCTTGGGCTCAGGTACTGATGAAACTCGCCCATCGGGAGAGCTAGGACTTTGAGCTTCCTCAAGGGGCCTCTTCTTGGTAGCTGGCGGAGATTCATCGTCGCTGGATGAGAGGTTGATGACCTCACCAGGGACAAAATCTTCACTCACCATATTGGAGTGATGAAGTGATGATATCCAGCTTGGCGAGCCGCGCAGGACCAGGTAGGCAGAAGGAGAAGCTTGCAAGGTTATGCGTCGCCTTTATTGAGAATTCTCAAATCCCAAACTCTTAGCGCATCAGCCTCGGAAGAAACCTCAACTCCCGATTGCTGAAAGCCACTCGGCCCAGTCAAGATTTTCTGCAACAGCCCTGGTCAAGAATCTCAATCAACAATACTCAAACGGAAAATTGCAGGGCATATGTATCTCATTCGAAATCTCGCCACGAGGTGGCGCGATGAATTGGGCCATCCTGATCTGCGTCGCCTCGGTGGAAGCTAGAGGGCTTCAAAGGTGAGAATACATGGATGCATGAACGTACCTGGAGAGTCGTAGATAGAATATGTAAAGGTCTGAAGAAGCAGCACTCTCCACTGTGCAAAAATAGCAACTCAAAGCTCGAGGACCTATCCGGTGTGTAGAAATTGAAGATAGGGGATTGGTAGAAGCGAGATGCGAAATGAAATGTGATGCTATCGATAAGTCCCTAGCCAATGAGAAAGTGAGTCTACACTTCGAAATTCCAGGTTATGGTCCGAGGATTAGCCGATCGATCCAACTTGCTTAGGTACATGGTACCTACGTAGTAGATTTATTAATATTGTGCTTCGAGAGGCATGAAGTTGTCAAAGACCTCATTCTTGTCTTCTCTTTCTGTCATGCTCTAAACAAAGGAGCACAAACACTACCTAGTCGGTCAGATTGAGATCCATGTCATCTTTTGCCTCTCTGGTAGCATTGACATGCCATTCCACGCCATCCGTCATGGGTGTTTTTTCAGTCCTATCTCGGGTGCGACAGAGATTCTATATCAGTAACATGTATCATAGTGCAATCTCGCTGTGAAAGCTTGGACAGATCTCGCTTCTTTTTGCTTGCTACCACTCTCACTTGTCCAAGAGGCATTGTTTGAATTCGTGTCTTTTTGCAAAAAATTTATCTCAGCTTTTGCCTTGTCGTTCAGCAGTCACAAAATCACACATCATCCATTCCGACGCTACTGATCAACGCTATTAACCTTTGTCGTCCGTTCCATCAGCCGATCACGTGTACAACCAAATCATCCAAACTGCTCTCCATGTCCTTGGCGTCGCAGGTCACACTTGAATTCCCCCTAGACTATAACTAACTACTGTACCTAGTCTCGTTCTGTCCAATTCTCGGCTTCCGCTGCCTTGTCTGGGGCTGAAGGCGGGCAAATCCCTGCTCTGATCGAACCGTTGGCCTCGATTCTAATCACCACGAGACACAAATCCCTAGGTTAAGTAGGTCCCCTAACAAATCCCCGTCCCCTGGAGATTTCCCGTCCCTTGGGGGTCCCCTGAATGAAATCCCCGGACTAACCATGCTCCAGTGGGCTGCTGCTCCAAGCTCGCCCACCACGATCGCCAATTTCAGCAACTATCTCCACTTTCTGCACCCAAAATATCCCCTAGCATTGCGTGTCCCTTTTGTTAGGTGAGAGGAACTTCTCCAGCTGGCTCCTTTCCATTCTCGTGAGAGCCCCAGGGCAGGACAGGACATTGAATATTCCGGTTCGGCATCCCCTCTCATCTCGTCGTTGCCTTGCCTGCTCATTCTCCTTTGTCACTTTTATATCTTCATCTTCATCTCCTCCATCCCCATCTCCATCTCCATCTTCGTTATCACGTCTGACTGACCGTTTCTCTTTTTCTTATCTAGCATCAAACGCTCTCTTTACCCTTGCATTGCATTGCATTGCATTGGTCTCCGTGACATCATTAGGGGGAGCTTCTGCATCTACTACTCAATTCCAATCTCCTCTCAGCTCAAATCTCGACAGAAACAACATTCTCCTATCGACAACGACAATCCCCCGGGCATCCGTGTTGGCCTCTGCCCTGTTCCGCCGATCCCTCCCCTCCTCCCGCTTGACACAGGCTTTTACTTTCTCACCCCGTCAATACCGCCAAGCTGTCTTCCCCAATCTTACTACAGCGCACCGTCTCCTACGACGCGGCGAACAAGCCTCCGCGCCGAGGCAGTATCTACCTCAACATGCCCGACCGAAACACAGGAGGAGCCCGGAGGAGGAGGTCTAGTAGCATCCTCCAGGTCTACCATGAGCCTCCTGAGACGCTCGAGCAGATCAGCGACCAGGCTTCTCTGCCTAACCTTAATGCCAACTGGACAAATGCCAAAGGTATACCCAGCCTCCGCCAGCTGTGCATCTGCAGCTGCACCTCTACACTTTACGAGTCGTATGCTGACATGAATCGCTCCCTACAGGTGCCTGGACTATCCACTTTGTCTTGATTGCATGTGCCAAAATTATCTTTGACGCCATTCCCGGCGTCTCCCAGGAAACCTCATGGACCCTCACCAACATGACCTACATGTTCGGCTCGTATATCATGTTCCACCACGTTCGTGGCGTTCCCTTCGACTTCAACAGTGGTGCTTTTGACAATCTCAACATGTGGGAGCAGATCGATAATGGAGCTCAGTACACTCCCACCAAGAAGTTCCTCCTTGGTGTCCCCATCGCGCTTTTCCTCGTCAGCACCCATTACACGCATTATGATTTGACCTATTTTACTATCAACTTGCTCGCCGTGCTGGGGGTTGTGATTCCCAAGCTACCTTTTGTACGTCGCCCTTCTTACTCGGTTGTGAACCTGAAGCGCTCGCCTCTTCCATTCCTCGAGCATATCCTGCTAACACGTTCTCAGAGCCACCGAATGCGATTCGGGCTATTTTCAGGCGTTCCGGAGGAATAGGAGATGGATTGGCAATCAGAATCAGAATCAGAATAAACTTCCGCGCGGTCCGACTTGCTCTACTGGTGTAAGAGGCGTTCGGGTAAGGCTATCTTTGAAAAGAAAGAGACTGGGAGGTATTGCAAAATAAAGAATGGAGGCTGAGAATGCAACTTGGTAGCGAGCATTATCTATCATGCGACTGATGGGCGCAATGTTCGGTCGTTCAGCGGTAGCTTCAAAACAGCAATTGGATTTAAACATCAGCATATTTCCTCAACAAGTAGCTTATCCGTTGCTACTCGCCACTCATCTGTCGCATTTAGGTTTACGTGTTCCACCTCGTTGTCGTGGTGTTAACCAACCTTGTTAGGCAGCTTTCCTACAATCAAGCGTATGGTTTGCCGATACGAGCCCCAGAGGACCCTCTTCAGAGTCCAAAGGCACGATTTTCCCCTCTTGGAGTCACTTGATGATGTGAAGGGACAAGTTCATGAGGCGTCTCCAGGGCAACTGGCGTATTCTCTCGGGTCAATAGCTGCAGGTGAGCAGTTCAAGCTTTCATGTCAATAACAAATATTCTCAACAGATCAGTAAAGCTACCATGGCAAGTATAAATCTTGCTCTTTATCCTAGATGCCTTACTCTACTAGAGGGTTCCTCAGCTTGGCCTGAACATCGAGCACAGGCGAGAAGAACATCTTCCACTTTATTGAGCTTATCATTTTGTACAATCGGCATTCATCATGAAATACAACCTCTTGGCCGCTGTGGCCCTTGCTAACGGCCTTGCTCAGGCCAACCTCTTCGACCGGCCCTACGACCCCAAGGTAAACAAGGATTTGGGCATAGACCCTCCCAGTCGCGTACCTTTCGGTTTTTACTCTCTTCCCAACCAAACTTTTTTCCCTCGCCCTGTCAAGCGTGATCAGAGCCCTATCTTCAAGATCAAGCCAAAGGGAAAGAACGACTATGATGACAATGATCGCTCGTCTGACCTAAAGAACAAGGATAAGGACAACCGTTTGGATATGGTTCGCGAGGGCGTTGAATCTATTAATAATACTCTCGCCCAGACTGCAGAGAAAAAACAAAAGGAAGAAGAGCAGAAGAGAATTCAGCAGCAGTTGGCAGAGGCCAAGAAGAAGTTGCTTGAGGACAAGAAAAAGAAGGAAACTGCCGCAGCCAAGTCCGAGCCCAATGATGAAAACAATGACGAAGCCGATGCTTCTCCTGCCAGACCAGATGAGGATGAAAACAACGATGAAGCCGATGCTTCTCCTGCCAGACCAGATGAGGATGAAAACAATGATGAAGCTGATGCTTCTCCTGCCAGACCGAATGATCAGGATGACGACGACGACGACGACGATGAAGACAAGGATAGGAAGGATAGGAAGGATAGGAAGGACAGGAAGGATAAGAAGGACAAGAAGGACAAGAAGGACAGGAAGGATCACAAGGACTATGACCACGACAAGGACTATGACTACGACAAAGACTATGACAATTATGACGACGGATATAACTATGGACGCCATGGCTACGACAAGGGCCCTGTCACCGTCGATGGCAAGAAGTATGACTACATCCACAAGCCAAAGACGCACCATCACACTACCACCACCACCCACAAGCCCCAGGTCAGCCCCGGCTGTGTCGGTGATAGGTGTGGTCGCAAGCCCTGCTCCAAGTGTGACGGCAACTGGGCCCAGCCCGGTTGCTGGCACTGCAAGAACCATGAGCAGGCTGACGACGAAGATGACTACGAAAAGGTGACTGCCACCTCCAAGGATGCTCCTCAGAAGACCGGCTCCCATCACCGCCACGCCTACAAGACTATGACTTATGGAAATAAGGTTATTCTTGTTCCTGTCACCAAGACTGCTGAAGCTCAATCGACTGAGGCCCCTGAGCGGGATGATTCCAAGGAAGATGAGAAGTATCCTGAGCACAATTCTGGCAAGGACGAGAAGGAGGAAGAGTCTAAGAAGAATGAGCATGAGCATGATAGCCGTAAGGAAGAGCACAAGCATGATCACAAGGAAGAGGACAAGCATGATCACAAGGAAGAGAACAAGCATGATCACAAGGAAGAGGACAAGCATGATCACAAGGAAGGGCACAGCCATCATCACCATAAGGAAGACCCCAAAAAGGAGGAAAACATCTGCGATAAGCTCAACAAGGAGGGACATGACGCCTGCGAGAATGCCAAACATCACAAAGAGGAGCCTCCTAAGAAGGAAGAGGATATCTGCGATAAGATCAAGGGCTGCCCGCATCATGGTCATGGCAACGCTCCCGCTCCCGCTCCCGCTCCCACACCTGCTCCTCATCATCCTCACCACCCTCACTACCCTCACCATCCGGCTCCTAAGCCAGAGGAAAAGCCAGTTGAGCATAAGCCTGTTTCTCGTCCTGTCCCAGCTCCAGCTCCGGCTCCGGCTCCGGCTCCAGCTCCTCACCATCCTCATCACGAGGCTCCCAAGCCAGAGGAAAAGCCTGTCGAGCATAAGCCTGTTCCTCATCCTGCCCCAGCTCCGGCTCCTCATCACGAGGCTCCCAAGCCGGAAGAAAAGCCTGCTGAACACAAGCCTGCTCCCGCCCCTCATCATCCTCAACACCCGGCTCCCGTTGAGCATAAGCCTGCGCCCGTGCCTGTTGTGGTTGTTGAACATAAGGGCCCTCCCGTTGAGCACAAGTCTGAACCTTGCGAAAACAAGTCTGATGCTTGTGAGCATAAGCCTGCTCCTGCCCCTGCCCCTGCCCCCGTTGTCGTTGAACACAAGGGCGCTCCCGTCGAACATAAGTCTTCTCCTGTTGAGCAAAAGTCTGACCCTTGCGAACACAAGTCTGATGCGTGTGAAGATAAGCCTGCCCCGGCCCCCGTTGTCATTGTTGAGCACAAGGGTGCTCCCGTTGAGCACAAGTCTTCTCCTGTTGAACACAAATCTGATCCTGATCCTGCTCCTGCTCCTGCTCCTGCTCCTGCTCCTGCTCCGGCCCCAGTTGTCATTGTTGAGCACAAGGGTGCTCCCGTTGAGCACAAGTCTTCTCCTGTTGAACACAGATCTGATCCCGCTCCTGCTCCCCACCACAAGGCACCTCAGCCAGAGGAGAAGCCTGCTGAGCATGAGCCAGCCCCTGTTCCTGTTCCTGCTCCCGCTCCCGCTCCCCAGCAGCCTGAGCAGGAGCCTGAGCAGGAGCCTGAGGCGGTTAACGATGAGGACGAGGACGACGAGGAGAATGAGGGCAAGTCTGATGAGAACAAGCCATCGGGACCCAAGGGTGAGCAACCTGATGCCTTTGGTGAGGCTCCCACAGCTCCTGTCACAGTTCCCATCTCTGGCGCCAGCCACAAGGTCATCTCTGCTGGCGGCGCTGTCGTTGCCGTCTTCGCCAGCATGTTCTTTCTGTAAACTTGGTATCTAGACCTTGTCGGACGAGCGAGTTCAATGAAGAATGGTCGTTTGAGGAACGAAAGGGCGTGTTGGTTAGTCTGCAAGATCACTAGGTCAGGACCGTCAGAATAATTCGCCTTGGTAGTATGTAGATACAGACAACGACTATAGTTAGACGGTTCCTTCCAATTGATTGTCCATTCATTTTGCATCAACCATAAATCTATGCACGCTACACATCGATAATCCGAGCCTGCCTGTGGCGATGTGGTCGGAATAAGATCGGACATATCGTCGACGTGATGCTTTGTCATTGAAGATCAGGTCAACACATTTTTAACTCCGAGCCATGTAACTCCTTGGTGGGCCGAGAACTGAGGGGGAATGGC
Organism: Fusarium sp. NRRL 66182; assembly: GCA_013266265.1. Taxonomy (NCBI): domain Eukaryota; kingdom Fungi; phylum Ascomycota; class Sordariomycetes; order Hypocreales; family Nectriaceae; genus Fusarium; species Fusarium sp. NRRL 66182. The sequence goes on from JABFAK010000799.1 coordinate 13,717, forward strand.
AATATCAACCAAATACTGTAACGTCAACAGATACAAAGACCCTTCAAGTACCTGCTGTGGCTAGGCACTGTTGTCATATATATCTTTATCACAAATCATCACTTGCACCGTCTCAACATGAAGGAAACCAGTGCTCCGCTCTATACCACGCCTCAACTGGGCCAAAAGGTCACCGACTACGCAGCCCAACACTCTACACCATTGGCAAAGCACATTAGCGACTATCACGCAGACATTTCCGCTAATCGCAAAGATTCGTACTACATGAGCTCTGTCTTTCAATCTCAGTACAACATTTTTCTTGCAAAGTCGATTGGGGCAAAGAGAGGTGAGTAAAGATGCGCCTGCTCAGCTACCGGGTTCAAGAGAATGGCTGCCGACTTAGGCATTACTACCCAGTCCTCGAGATCGGCGTCTATGTTGGCTTCTCTGCTCTCGTCTGGGCTGATGCTGTCGGCCCAGATGGGTTGGTGACGGGTTTAGAATATGAGCCCGAGTACGCTGAGTTGTCCAAGAAAGCCTTTGCAGCCAACGGCATCAACAACGTGGAGATTGTCGTTGGGCCTGCGTCCGAATCGTAGGTTTCCTGCCCTGTCTATCACCTACGGGACCAGAAGAGTGCTGAAGCATCACTGTACAGGCTGCCCAGACTCAACCCCAGTGAGCCCTACGACCTTGTCTTTATAGACGCAGACAAGTCAGGATACCCTGGGTACCTGAAGCAGCTCCTCGAGCTGTCTCGGCCCGGTAGCTCCAACAGACTGCTCCGTCCAGGCGCTCTCATCGTCTCGGATAACGTGCTACGTCGAGGTTTGGTTGTGGATGAGAAAGCAATTGGTAACGACGAGCTCACGGGAGCTCAATTGACCAACGTCATGGCATTGCGGGAGTTTAATGACTTGTCGTTACGAAACCCACGGTTGGAGACGTTTGTTGTACCGCTGTGGGACGGTGTCAATGTTTCGCGGCTGCTTGATTAACGATGGCATACCATTACAGTCTTTGTGGAGATATCGTGGTATAGTTTTATATTAGGGTTATTTAAAATAAAATAAAAATAAAAAACAAGTAAAACATATTTGTGGCGTACGCCTCGCTGGTATCCTCTCTTACAGAGTCTATCTGCAGACAATAAATCATGGTCTCATCTTTGAATAATATTCCGGGGTATTGGTATAATCCAATTCTCATAAGTAATCCACCTATTTCTTTCCTTCTCGTAGGAAATCGTCAAGGATAAGTGTCATTAAGCTTTTCGTATGCACGAATAGACTGCTTAGTAGCGAGTAGGAGAAGACTGCTGGTAGGCGGCCATCTTCTTGCTCTCACGACTGCGGCGGCGGCGACCAGCGCAGCAGGTGAAAAAGACGACAATAGTACCAATCAGAGAAAGGACCGCGGCAGCGAGAACGAGCCAGATGCCGACTCCCCAGCTGGCGCTGGCTTGGGTGTCTCTGTTAATCCTTCGTCTGACGATGGAAAAGCCAGCAAAATCACAGGCCAGAGCAACCAGAGTAACGAACAAGGCAAGCGTCGCGATAATCGCAGATAAGAGAGAGCCAACGACGCCAGGGAAGACAGCCAGCAGGAAGGCGATGAAGCAGAGTCCAGCACCGACGGGGTGCAGAACCATGACATAGGTCAGAGCCCTCGCAGTGCTGGAAGCGATGTTGTCCAGGTCGTCATTGGACGAGTTCACAGCGGGAAAGGCGTTGACAGGGTTGTAGCCGATGCGAGAGCTTGAGCAGCTATCACTAAGAGCTTGTCAGCTGAGGTACAAGAGCTGGTTAGACCGGAAAGTAACTCACCCGCCGTTGTTACGGGTGACGCAGTAACCAAACGTGCCGTAGTTTATGCCTGTGGCTGTTTGTCCACCAAGGCCGTTGAGATTCACCCTGAGGATGGAGATGTTGTTGACGACAGGAGCTGTGATGCTCGCGACTATGAGCAGCACTGTTGCCGCCAGCAGAAAGACTGCGCCAATATAGTGGAAGAATCGTCCGACACCCATTGTGATTGTGGTAGAGTGAGTGGTATTGGATGTCTTGTGTGTTGAGCCGGTAGAGACTTGTACAAGTATACAAGGTAAACTACAAGGCGCCTTTCGCTAGAGAAGGGAGAATAATACGAAAATGATACAAGATCAACCTCTGGAGGACAATGATGTATAAGTAGTTTTTCAAGTCGTGGGGGGAGGCCCTCATTTCAGGGTTCGAGTTCATGATGCCAGGGACCAATACGCGGCATCTGAAAGGTGATTCTTGGGTGAGACGTCATCACTCAGCCCTGCTGTAACTCATTCGTGCCGGAATCCGCCATGGTGAAAGCCAAGCCCTGGCATACGATCATCGTCGCAAGAAGCCGTGTCTACGACTCTACTACCTACTCCTACGCGGTGACGTATATTTTGGTGGCTTTGTCGAATCGTGGCTCATCTGCCGGGGTGTGGACCGCTCCAATATTCTTGATTTGGGGTCAGGTCGTCTCTAGCTTAGTTAGGTTCTCGCTGTGAATCTGTGAGTCTGTGACCCTGCAGACCAAGATCCTTGCTGAACCCTTTTCCAACGTCACACTCATTCTTGGCACAGAAATGTCGAGTCAGATGCTCGGCACACCACGTCTGGGTTTGGCTGAGTATGTACTAACTTAGTAGAGCATCTCTCAGTCTCCATAGCGTTGCGTGTTGCGACAACTGGCCAAGATCTGCGCGCGTCCCAGTAAAAAGAAGCCATTCATCAAGGCATGGCTGAGTTTGATAAGGTGGAAACGCTAGTGATGCGTTGCGCAAATGCCATCTCTAAGCCTTGTATTCATGGCTGAAATCTCAAGGTAGACCACGCATCTATTCTACCTCGATTAGTTGGACGGATTGGTTTCTGCTTCTGTCGGCTCCTCTTCCGCTGGCCCCTCTTCTGTTTCTTTGGCTGAAGAGGATTTAATAAACATGCTCGGTATCAATCGCCGCAGCTGTTCTCTGTCAGCCTTGGAGTAGGGTGGGGATGCTTGTTTTCCAAAGTCCACGTCCCAATGCTTCAACCCCCTAGCTGCTATAGTATTCGGGAGTGACTGTCGAAGAGTTCTCGAGGCGAATGTCAAGTCCGATTCCATCCACTCGGGCCATACTGAGGCGACAGGCGACGAGGTGCTGGCAGCATGCCTGTAATAGGGAGCCGCGTGGACTTGGATGGTAAAGTCTGTGGCATTGGTCTTGTGCGTGTCCGAGGTTTGCGGCTCCTCAAATTTTGCTGTCAAACCTTGTAACCTTATGATCCTGTTTGTGTCTGAGCCGAGCTTTGGGGCAGTGGATTGGATCGGACTAGTAGAGATGATCTTGGAGGCAGCTTCGCTTTCCTTCATACACGCTACAAAAACGCTTCTATAGCCCTAGAACACAATTCTGTTAGAAAGAAAAAAAAATGCCCTCCCTAACATTACACCTATTGAGTAAACGTACTGGCAAGAGCTTGAAATGCTCGACTATGCCATGCTGCTCGAGCGCCCTGAGAATAGAGCGCCTCTCCACAAAACTGATTGGCGCAGGCCCAACTCTGACGATGAGTGAGCGCCCTGAGAGTGAGTTCTCGAGAAGGTTTTTAGCACCCGAACGAATAGCAGAATTCATGGCGACGAGGTTGGAGCTCGATAAATACAGGACGGTCTGGGGAATTAGAAGAAGATTTCCAGTGGACTAAATTCTTTGGGCCCTCCACTGTCGGCTTTGGTGGGGCCGAGCTGTGTGCAGGTACCCGGCAGGCCCTAGGTTAGCCTCCCTGGGCTGTTTGCCTTCCAAACCTCCAAACATTTGGCATCCCAACTTTACAGCTGTCAACCTCCAGCCTCTACTTTTTACTCCACTTGCGCCTCAAGCACCCGCTTGCAGAAATAACGACTCGGCTCACGCCCTCGTGTAGAGGGCATCGGTGTCTTTCCAATGGCGACACCAACAACCGTGAAGCATGCTGCCCCTGCCTCTGCCTCTGCCTCTACCTCACAACAAGGCCGTACCCCATCACAACTCGCCGCCGCTACTCCTCCCGTATCAACTCCATTCTCGAACCCTGCCCATGTCGTATTCTCCCCTCGAGGGCCGCGGTCGTCGCCCCAGCAGTTCAAGAAGTCTCCAGCCACGTCAACATTGCTAGCGCAACCCTCTAATGCTCCTCTCAACTTCGACAGCCCTTCCACAGCTGCCGCTATGGGCGATCTCGCTATGGACATGTCCCTCGACAACCCTTTGGGCCCTCCACCCCCTCCTCCGCCTGGGAGCGAGGAGGATAAGCTCAAGCGACTCGAGGCAATTATAGATATACTAAATCAGAAGAAGGGACTTGTGAGCGAAGCTGGCTTGGAGCGTCTGGCGCAACGGATAGGTCTCGACTGCCTCTCAGAAGACACCACAGCACCTGACGGCCGGAAACAAAGAACTCTCGTCATAGCAGGGTCAGCCATTCAGCTAGATATCATTTTGGACAATAATATTGTTGATAACATCTCACTGGCGTTTCCCGAGTCTGCTCCCTCAGTCACAAGGCACGTCGACCGAGCCAGCGAGATTCTGCTCAAAGACCTCCAGCTTCTTCCAAACCAGAGCCCCTTGACCAAAACTCTCGACAGGTTTGCAGAAAATCTTGACCGACTGGCAATCTTGGATAAGCTCAGCATCATTCCCGGGCTTGACTGCCATGAAGCTCTGGCGGGTATATATGTTAGTTTGGAAAGACTTCACCAATGGGACATTGCCAAACTTGGCGAGGAACCAGGAATGAGCGACACATCAGACAGCTACTTGTCTACCACGGCAATGTGCACACGGCATGGCTATCCCATTATGCATCCAAAAGACCGGATAGGCCTAGCATTGCAGTACTGGAAGGTTCTTCGCCTCATCCAGCCGACAAACGACAAGATTGCTTCTCTCGCTGCGTCCCGAGAAAAGGTCTGGTCGCTTCTCATAAGATGTGCTTCAACAGAGGGAATGGGCCATTTGCCTGTACGCGTCTCTGAGGATTGGATCTCCAAGGACGTTGTAAAGGCAGAGCCCTCGATGGACCCCAAGCGGCCCAATCTGGACTGGCAAGAACCCGATAACGTTGTGCTTCCTCCATCGGAAGAGAATAAGGATGCCGGTATAGAGATGCTTCAGCCGGATCTCTCGACCGCGAGGGTGCCGCAGGTCATGTTCACTGTTACCTTTGATCCTCCCGTCATCCTACCCCATAACGACTGGATGCGATTGTGCGCGTTTGCCAATCTCAACCCTTCGGTCCCTATGTATACGCCAACATCGCCAACCTTTGATAGTATGTTCTTCTCTATCCCCATTGAAGATTCACATGAATCTAGCGGGCCTCGGATAATCTTGCGCAAGCGTGACGTCCGCGTATACGATAAAGATCAGAAACCGGCCGTCAAACCTCACCGAAACACACTCTATGTCTACAAGCCGATATACTCCCAGGTAGTCACCGAACTTCCGTTCTCCCATCCTCAGCAGCTCATCGATATGCTTCCCCTACTTCGCCAGTACGCCTTTGTCACTACTTTACTAGAAAATAGCTTTGGGCCGGAGACCGAGGGAGCTGAGCTACCTCGTAAACAAGAATATGCCGCATCGCAAACGCTGGATACGAATACAAATGACGAGAATGAGTTGGCAGGTTTTATGGATTCCAGCACTGCAGCTGTCAAGGACTCTGTACCCATGACCGAGGAGGTGAAGCTTGACGTTACGCTCTTTGTTCATCCAACCCCTCATATGCAGGTTGTCTTCCCCTTCCACAACTCAACTGCCAATATCTCCCTGATGGTGCTTGAGGATGGCGTTGTCAATGTCGTTGAAGAGAATGTCATCCCTCAAAACGGGGACGGCAAGATGAAGGGCAAGGAGATCACGAGGGCGGATCTGGGCAAGGCCTTGGAATGCATGGAGGATCTTTGCAAGTGGGTGGAATGGATTCGTACAAGACTTTCATAAGATGCGATGATAGGAGGGTCAGTATTAAAAGGAGCAGAATGGAGTTAAACGATACCCTTGGAGTAGCCTCCAATCGCAGACAGAGGAGCTTGGACTGAACGGATGGTGCTAGACATCTCGATTGATTCTATTTCTAGCCAACATCATTGAATTCTAATACCAATGCACATATATGGTATGATCTCTAAAGTAGATGCAGATATTCTGCTCCCTTTATCTTGTTTTGCTATAGCCTTTCAAAACCACCATTGCATCCCTCTCAGGCTTCCCTTCTTCCTTGATTTTCTTTACCCGAAGCAAGTTGCCGCCCACTGTCGGAATCGCACAGGTCCCGCCACCATGATCCGATACCATGACTTCAAACGTTCCCAGATCCGGCATTTGCACAAATTGAACGTTTGCGGTGTCGATCCCACTATCCTCAGAAGGTACAACCTCTGCGTCTTGAATTATCAGACGTTTTGTCTCGCCCTTGTTGTTGACAGCGTGCGTCCACACTGATCCGAGAACCCGTAGTCTACGTACGATCTCATCCGCTGTCCACCTAGTCCAGTTGACATGTCCGTCAGCCTTTGTGACCTTGGGTGCATGTGTGAGTTTCTCTTCGTCAAGTTCTTCTGCCTTCCATTTTTGGTCGCTTGGTGGCGGTACGTGTACGCCGTCCCTAAGTCCTTGTACCAACATCTGCGCTCCAATAGGGGCGAGGAGTTTTGTGAGTTCTTGAACGGTGCAGCCGGAGGGTATTGATATGCCTGGACGTGGCGTTTGAGCTAGCACGGTACCATGGTCGAAAGCTTTGTCGTCCAGAGTCTGCAACGAAACACCAGTGCGATCATAGCCTTTTAATATGGCGTGGTGGATAGGAGCAGGTCCGCGGAGACTATTGCTAATTAGGCTACCGACTACATTCAAGACGTGCCTTCAATACTTACTCGGGGAGTAGAGATGGATGCACGTTGAGACCTCCATATTTAGCTGCTCTCAAGATTCGAGGAGGTACAAACAATCCGAATGATACTGCTATTACAATATTTGTTCCTTCAGGTAGCTATACACCATCAGTCTCTTGCTCGGAGAATAGACAAGTAGTCCACAAAACCTACATCCCACTTTGTAAACGTCTCACGCTGGTGAATCCTCAATCCCAAATCTTCCGCCAACAGCTTACAGGGCACTGGGTCATGTAAGTTTGGTTCAGTTGGTTTTTATCAGTTATGACTTGCCATCTCTTAATGTCTTGAAACCTCTTCCCGTGCGTTTCGGCGGCAGAACCATAACATCCAACGATTCGATCAGATTTTTGTTTTCGCTATGCTCTGCAAATACTGCCTGTAGAGAAGCGCAACTAAAGTCATCAGATCCGCAGAAGAGAACACGGAGGGGATCCGATGAGTATTGAGGTGCGTTTTGGGAAAAGCATCGTCCCCATTGAGGATATTTCCGGCCTAGCAATGGCCTTGATCTTGAGAGATACAAGAGCATTGTGATACTCTTTTCCATTGCATCTGCAAAAATGCAAAATACCGTGCAAGGAGCGGCTTGTTAAAGGATTGGTTTGCAGCTTGACACTGAGACGAGGACTGAAGAGCAAAAGTCGCGATTAGTGCATTTCTGCTTACTTGCATCTTGAGAAGGTTGTGTTTATACTACCTACCTACCTACCTACCTACCTACGTATTTAATTATATAATTTAGCGGCGTTTATCGATACTTATCATTCATTGTGTTGTTGTTTGTCATTTTACCATGGTTTTTGCTCATCTGACCCTCTTGGTGGTTGTTCCTCACTCAGTCAATTTCCTATTCTCCTCTAGGGTGGGTCAAACGATCTAGATTATAATAGATGGGTTGATGAGAAATAGAAGCTTAGAACTAAGATACCTGCATTAAAGTTGAAATCACGTGGTAAAACGAGGAATATTGTGACAAGGGCTCACTGCATAGAGCGTTGGTATAGCTTATGCTTTATTTTTATAAAAGCCAGAGCTGGCGTTGTACTACAAATACCTCCAGGGCATGCGCGAGGATGCCATCTTACGTCTAGATGTCAATATCTAAACGATCAAGTTGCTTCGAAACTAGACATCTAGAAGAGGTCATCTACAGCCTTATCTGCATCCTTCTGAATCAACTCAACCATACCCTACAGTGGCATATCAGTGTCTGGCCTGGAACTCGGATAGGTATACACACCTTTGGCATGATAGGCTTGCCGTCTTCACCCTTGACATAGCGAAAGGGCATCTCGGTGCTCTCGTGCTCGTTGAACTTGAGTTCAGGAAAGTCCAGATAAGGGACCTGGTCAAGAGGCACTAGTAATTGTTGTGAGATACTAGAAATCCTGTGGTAGGGGCGAGGATCACAAACCCTTGTCTTGAACGACAATACGAGTCACTCGCACGGCTGTATCTGTTGTCATTTGCTTGGGCCCAAGCCTACGGCCCTCAAAGCCCTTCTTTCGGAGCTCAGATGTTCGGTCTAAATTTCCGGTATCAACAATTGAATGAGCCACACACTGTACAAACTACACACCTCGAGGAGGGTCATCTCCTAAGAAACATGAAACATTAGCAACAGTCTCCCCACTACTTCCTTCGGATAACTATCATCTACACACCTAGAATGCCTCCGAACAAAAAGGCATCAAACGTCTCGCCATCCTCGGGCGAAAGATCCTTGGCGGCAGATGGATCAAGCAGACAAACCCGTGACTTGTTGGCAGCATAGAGCTCCTCAACACCACGCTGCTCCGCGGTAAAGGCGGGGTTGCTGGCGAGGTCTGTTGGAACCTGAAACGCGGGAGGCAGACTGGAGAGGATGAAAGAGCCTTGGGTAGCCTGTGTCTCGCGAGCAATGGCCAAGTATTCGAGCTCTGACCAGGGGCCTAGCTCTGGGTCGAGGTGTTCGACAATAAAAGTCTTGCCCGAGGCGGCCATATTTCTTTGTTCTGATGCGAGGGTTGAGGATAGCGTTATTTGCGTATCTGCTCGGCGAGTCGACTAGGTAGTTGTTGGTGACGAATACCAAGGTCTCTTCTGTTAGTTTTATTGATCGTCCAAGTTAAGATATTGGTGACTTTACAAAAGAGAATGTGGTGACGACGTTGATTGGCTGGTCAAGAGGGTTTTGAAAATCCCTAGTGATCGCCAGTGGATGCGTCGAGCTTTGCTTTTCGCTTCATTCCGACAAGCATGTAGCATAAACATGAGCACTATACCCTCGTTGATTAGAACATACAACAAAGAAGTTACAGGAATTGTGCTGGAAGCACGAGCTTATTGTTCTTAAGCAAACTACCTTATGCACAAACTATAGTTAATTTAATAGCCCCATGTTATTGACAACCGAAAACCAACATCAACAGAGCGCCACATTTCGACAAAGGCGACGAGAGACGCTTTAAGGGCAATAGACGTAAGCAGGATATGGGTTTACCATGATATATTAAAACACAATACACTACCTAGGTAAGCAGGTAGGCAAGCGATTCAAACTTAGGTGCCTCAAGATACTGTACCTGCATGTACATGAGGTACAACGGAAATAGTTTGATAGCAAATTGAAGGCTGTCGTTAGTGGACCCCTGAGGCTCCATTTCCCGGAACAATTACCTAAGGTACCTAAGGTTACCTGGTAGTTACGACGGCTGCAACCAGTGGGAACTGAACTGACGGGAACAGCGACCAGCTTCAGAGGCGGAAGCTAGGTAACCTGGACAGTAAGTTACAGGCTACCACTACCCCCACAGAGATCCGGGGGCCCGAGGGGGCCACCTCATCTCCTATGCTCCCTTTTATCTTGGATCTTTCCATTCCATCCACAACTCACTCAGACTGCGCTTTATGTCGTTGTCGAGGAGGCCAGCAAATTGTTCTTCCACTTTAATCGCTTATTAATCTACCACTCAGTACTTAGATATCCTTCTTTTTCATCTGCGCTCCTTTACTATCGCCAGCGGCGCTTCGTCCGCAACTTTATCCATCATGGCCTTGTTATCCATGATCCCGTCCCCGAGACGATGGGCCACCCTACTCTCTTTTGCCCTCGCACCCGCTCTGATCGCCGCCGACGCAACAGAGGCAACAGCAGCAGCAGCCGACTACTATGTTCGCGATCTCCCAGGACTACCGACCGATGGACCTGATGTCAAGATGCATGCTGGGTAAGTCAGCACGCTCCTCTCATATGCTCCTCGCCTGCTGACGCGTTCATGTCTACTGCAGCCACATCGAAGTTACCCCAGAGGTCCATGGAAACCTGTTCTTTTGGCATTTCGAAAACCAACACATCGCCGACAAGCAGCGAACCGTCATTTGGATTAATGGTGGACCAGGTTGTAGTTCCGAAGATGGCTCCATGATGGAAATCGGTCCCTATCGACTGAAGGATCAAGATACTCTAGTGTACAATAACGGCTCCTGGAACGAGTTCGCCAACCTGCTCTTCGTCGACAATCCGGTCGGCACGGGTTTCAGTCTGGTCGACACCAACAACTATGTCCACGAGCTCAAGGATATGGCCGACCAGTTTATCAAGTTCCTCGAGAAGTGGTTTGCCCTCTTTCCTCAATATGAAAGCGATGATGTAAGTAATTATTGGTCCTCTTAAATGAAATCATGCTAAGACCGCCCAGATCTACTTCGCTGGCGAATCCTATGCTGGACAGCACATTCCCTACATCGCCAGAGCCATCCTCGACCGCAACAAGAAGAACCCTAAAGCAGCATGGAACCTGAAAGGACTGTTGATTGGCAATGGCTGGGTCGATCCAGTCGAGCAGTATCCTGCCTACATTACTTATGCTATCAACAAAGGCGTCATTAAGAAGGACTCTGACATCCACAAGCAATTACAAGGCGATTTGCGCAATTGCCAGCGAATCATGGCATCGGACCGTGGTCGCGTGGATTACGGCGATTGCGAGGCCATCTTGTCCAACATGCTCAAATTGACCAGAACTGGCGATGGCGAAAATGCATGCGTTAACATGTACGATGTGCGACTGAAGGATGCCTACCCCAGCTGTGGCATGAGCTGGCCTCCGGACCTGGAATACCTAACTCCTTACCTCAGAAAACCAGAAGTTACCAAAGCTCTTCATGTCGATGGTGCAAAGAAATCCGTTGGATGGACAGAGTGCAATGGCGCTGTTGGAGGTGCCTTTCAAGCACGGAACTCGAAGCCCTCGATTGAGCTACTCCCTGGCCTTCTCAGAGAGATTCCCATCATGCTCTTCTCTGGAGCTGAAGATCTGATCTGCAACCATGTCGGAACCGAAAATTTCATTAGCAAGATGGAATGGAATGGTGGAAAGGGGTTTGAAGTAACCCCCGGGAATTGGGCTCCTCGACGTGACTGGACCTTTGAGGGCGCCACAGCTGGTTTCTGGCAAGAGGCTCGAAACCTAACCTACGTTCTGGTATACAACTCTTCCCACATGGTTCCCTTCGACCTTCCACGCCGAAGCCGAGATATGCTAGATCGCTTCATGGGTGTCGATATCAGCAGCGTTGGTGGTGATCCTGCCGATAGTCGCATTGATGGGGAAAAGGGGCCCGAAACCAGTGTTGGCGATGCCAAGAACAGCACCCAAACCGCTGACCAAGAACATCAAAAGCAGCTGGACGAGGCCAAGTGGGCAGCTTATTACAAGTCCGGTGAGGTTGTGTTGGTTATTGTCATCATTGGCGCTATTGCCTGGGGATACTGGATTTGGCGTGAGCGTCGCAAGGGAGCTGCATACTATGCTCTCGCTGACCACGATCTCTCCAACCGGTCTAACGGTCACCGATCCAAGTCGCAGCCTGGCGATCTTGAATCCGCAGCTTTTGATGAAAGCGAGCTTGACGACTTGCACGTAACAACGCCAGGCACAAGTACAAGCGCTAGGTTCCCGGTGAACCACAGCAACAGCAGCGAGAAGTTTGTCACCAAGTACGCTGATACTGACCAGCGATAACGAGGAAACAACATGGTCATTTCATGGTCTAAAGTACGTCAACATAGTTTTGTATGATGAGCTGGCGTCTATCTTTCTTTGCATACAGAGATGGTGCTGTCATATTGGGAAGTCTGGCGTTTCTTTAGGTTCATTATTGTAATCAAATCATCTCTTTATCATCGTCTAAGTTGTACCAATACCACGCCGAGAACACCGTATCTAGATCAAGAGCGCTCCTTAGAAAATCAGCCTTTTGTCCCCTGGCTATAATGCAGCCTTTGTATCCTATTCCGAACCCCTTGAAAGAACCAATCCACCCAGTGGATCATGTGTAAACGCCTGCAGTGCTGCGCCGCCGTCGTTCGTGAAGAGCGAGTAAATCAGGGTTTACAATTGCACATCGTTGTTGAGCAACCGTACTTCCTCACCAGGCTTGAATGGTGGAAGACCAATATAAGGGCATCCGTCGCATCGGAAAGCATCGCCAAGTGCACAGTTGCCGCATGAGCCAACCTTGCCCTGCACAGTAAAGTCGATTTCAGCCAGGTCGTCGGTTGCTAGCTTGATACTCTCAAGTTGCTTATCAGCTGTGGCGCGCTTGTCGGCATCCTCAGCAGCAAGACGTTCAGCCAAGCCACATGTGCAGTCCTTGCAAGCACGACGGCGCTTGCCAGCCTTGGGCTTGCATTCGTCGGCTAGTAGAAAGTCAATATCATGATTCCCCAAAATAAAGACCGGTAGGGATTACTTACGGACGTTGATCGGACGCGCGAGATCCTCCTCAGTCATGAGAGTATCTTCATCGATCAGGTCATCATCGTCAAGGTCGTCCTCCAGATCAATGAATCCAACACCGGCCGGGACCACAGGCTTGGCGACAACTTCGACAGACTTTCTCTTAAGGTTGAGGGGGATAGACCCATCTGCCAGGGGAGCAGGCTGATTCTTCTTAAGATTGAGAGGAATAGAACCATCTGCGAGAGGAGTGGGCTGAGTTTTCTTCTTTCCAAACTTCAACGTGACAGCCCCGTCATTGCTGCCATAGTCGGGCTTCTCAAAGCCTCCCCGCGCTGCCACAAGGCCCGCCAAAACCGCTTCCTTTGATAGAGTTGACTCCTCCAGGCTGTTACCGTCTTGGGCCTGCAGACGGCCGTTGGGCTTGAGAGAATCGGCGACGGGGCCAAGAACCGTTCGGTTCATCAAGGCGAGGGACTCGCCCAGCATAGACGACGCATCGGAGAGGACGAGGACAAGGTCGTAGGTAGAGGCGGGCAGGCTGACCAATCCTACTGAAAGACGGTCGAGCATCTGGAGATCGGTAACGGAGCGGTCATAGTCGGCTAGGACAGAGGAGAGGGCATCGGAATTGGCGGCGAGAGAGGGGGGTGCCAGGAGAAGGGTTCGCTGAGGTGGCGATATAGTCGAGACAGACTTTGTGATGGGCATGACGAAGTCGTCACTGGGATCGATCATGAGAGTTGCGGGCGCCATTATGAAAGTGGTATCACTGAGAACAGAAGAAAAGTAAAGGCAATGATGGGAAGATAAGGGGAAATAGGTCGTTGCTTTAATATTTGTATGGAAAGGCCCTGGCTTTTGATGGTGTCGGCGTCCCGGATTAGTCAAACCAAATGCAATCGGCAACTCCGTATGGTTAGCAGGATCAAACTGTGCGGTTTGCCCTAGCGCATTAGGGATCGTACCGTGTGGTGTGACTATCAGATGGACGGTATTGCATCTGATATCAGTGTTGCGGGGTCATTTTTCTGCTTTTCCACGGGCGGGGGGTTCTTCGTTCTTCAAGGGCTTCGATTCCGACTGCGGAGACGCGGAGTACGCCCGCATCTGCCAAAGCCTGCGTATTAACCTTTCCCATTGGGAATAGATTCCCTCTATGCAGTCACACTTAATTGGGAGTGGCAGCAGCTACTGATAGGTTGATAACGAAAGATTAAATTTTGAAAAATATCTATCTCCATGTTGCGATCGCGTTCCCCGGAGGTGCGAGATCCTCGCCGTTCTCGATTACCCAAAAGTTGCCTGTCAAACCGTATGACCCGGCCTTTTCTAGTCCTCCTACCCATGATACTTCTCGTCCCTTTTTTTTCTTCTTCTGTCCTATGCCGCCAATTATGATTCGGCTGACATAATGATCCTTGGTAATCTGGTAAGGGTGACCTGTACGGCGGGTACTGGCAGCCAGCGATGTCGGACCAATCCCGACGAGGGCGATTTGTCGTTGGCTTTGATATACGAAATGGCGATAGGTTGTTGCCGCCCCTTGCACTCTGGCTCTATCCTGTGATCTCGTGAGCGGAAATATCCGCCGTGAGGCCGTGATCCCGGTCCTTTCAGCTTGTCGCCTGTTCCTTTTATAGTACCTATGTATGTGCAGTTGTGGAGATGGGCCTTTTCTGGGGTACATGGTAGGTATTCTGGTGGATGTCGTCTCGTGAGCGATTAGTTAGGTACCTACCTATGATATTCGGCTGCAGGTGGTGGCCTTGGTGTTGGGGCTACACGAAACAACACGATGATCTTATTTGCCATTTTAACACTTATGCTTTCTAGAAGCATGCTGGTTTAACAAAGGAAGCTAGGTTAGATTCTAGCTCACACACTCCTCGCTTACTCCTATTAGGTAGTCTGGATAAGTACCTAGTTAGGTACCTTGATTTACTGGTTGGCGTCTTTATAGCACAATATGCAGCTATACCAGCTTTTCATCTGGGAAACTTCTCAAACTCCAGAGTGTTTGCCTTTCTGTGCAATCAGCTTCTGCCATTAGATATAGTACACAGATAGCATGCTTTCAAGATGGGGATATTATATAGTCTACTTTATCAGCTGCTCTTCTTAAAAATCACTTCCCAGGGTTAATCAAGTTGGTAACTAAATGTGTCAGTCCCTCCTTGATAAGTCATTTCTCCTTTTTGCTCTGCTTTCTTTCTTTCTTAATCTGATACCTGATTAATTGTCCAAGATTTCGTTTATTCCTTATGCATGTGCCGCCTGTTGTTAGAGCTTTAGGTGCGATAAAATCACTGCCAGTGCTCTTGCACCTGCCAACAGCCGGCATCATTCATACCTTCTTCCCTTAGTTAATTTCGTCCGGTCTTTCTTTGAAAACCAAACGCGTGTTTGCGTTTAACGCGTTCACTGTATTCAATAGCTTCCTTCCTATTCTATTTTCCCCTTCTTCTCTCTCCACCTAAGCAAAGTCCTCAACCACAACTTCGCACCTTCCTCAACTTTTCTTCTCTTCATCAAGCAGATCACAATCTCTACCAGAGATATCTCTTCGTAAGGGCGAGTGATCACGTTTCTTTTCTTCTATTTCTTTCCGGTATCTTCGAGATATCGCACTCAAGACCTCGGGGATTTGTTGCGGCCCTCAAAAGCAAGCTATCTCAAATCGTCCCAACGATCGTCCAAGACTCGCAGTACGTTAAGAACTTTCTCCTTCTCTTCATCTTCATTTCATTCTTGTGAGAACTACGTTCAAGATACCTCAAGAGGTGCTGCTTCGAGTTACAGCACCCCAAGATCTTGATCCAAGGATTAAGCAACTTTAGGATCTGTCACATCACTTATCCCCTTTCCTTTCTTTGACCTGAAGCACCTCTTTTACCCTTCCAACAATATAGTTCAGTTATCGCTTGACTGTGTCTCGATTTCCTGCGCCTAAAATCCCTGCTCTCTCTTGCGCTTATGCTAATATTCAAGTACCATAGCATACTTCTACCAACGAGCCTTGTTGAACACCACTGCGTTCAATCATGTCCGACTGGAACAACGACCAGTGGGGTTCATCCCAGGAGAACGCTGGTAACCACGACAATTGGAATAATGACAGTCAAGTCATGTATGTATTCTTCCAAAGGAGGGCGGGGCAGCCTTGAGCAACTATGGTTAACCCTCGTAGCAACGATTCTGTTAACGATGCCGGCTTCGAAAACCCTGGCTTCGACGACGCTGAGGGCTTTGAGAATCATCAGACCAATGGTAATGACAAGTGCTTCGGCTGTGGCGAAACTGGGTAAGATGCCGACAGTGATAAAACTACAAGTCCTAACAGTTCATAGACATCGCCGAGCTGATTGCCCAAATCCTCAAGAGATGACTTGCCGCTTCTGCAAGCAACCTGGCCACATGATCAAGGATTGTCCTGACAAGCCTCCTATGGTCTGCGAGAATTGTGGTGAAGAAGGTGAGCTTTGTTTGTATCCGTTTATGAGATTTTACTTACTTGCTCAGGCCATATGCGCAAGGCCTGCGAGAAGCCTCGTAAGATTAACCGAGATAACATTGCCGACGTCGATGCGGATGTTGCATGGGACAAAATCAAGAAGGCTGTCTCTGAGAAGGATGTCGATGACACCAAGGAGGCTGTCCAGGAGTATTTGAAGGCTGTCAATGGCGATATTACCTACCGTGCCCTCCAAGAGGCTTTGATTGACCATGGCATTGGTCTTTGGCTGATCCCCACTGAGCGCACTCTGCTTCAGGTCTTTACCAACATGGACATCCAAGGCAACATGGGGAAGAAATACACCGTTTCCTATCGTTTCACGGAGAAGGCTGATCGCCCCCGTGAGATCGAGGGCTGGCCTAAAGACCGGGAAGAACTTCTCGCCCGTCTCGATGATGCTGGGGACATCGTCGACCGAGGTGTACCTCTCTGCATGAACTGCCGGGAACTTGGTCATATCTCCAAGCACTGTCCTCAGGAGAAGGCGGAGCGTAGCGATGCTCCTAAGATTTCGTGCTTCAACTGTGGCGCAGATGGTCATCGCGTCCGAGATTGTAAGTCCATGTCACCAAGCTCACGTTCAACAACTTTGAAGCTAATCGCTCATCAGGCCCGGAGCCTCGTGTTGAGAGGAACGCCTGCAAGAATTGCGGGTAAGTCTTTGATCTCAGAGTAATCCAGTGTTGTGTAGATGCTAACATGAACAGGAAATCTGGTCACAAAATCGCCGAGTGCGAGGAACCCCCTAACCCTGCGAATGTTGAATGCCGAAAGTGCAACGAAGGTACGCTGATCTTATACACACAAACTCGGCTCCTTCTAACCGCTATAGTTGGTCATTTCGCAAAGGACTGTCCTCAGGGTGGTGGCAACCGAGCTTGCCGCAACTGTGGTCAGGAGGGCCACATGGCTAAAGATTGCGACCAGCCTCGCGACATGTCCACTGTAACTTGCCGCAACTGCGAGACACAAGGACATTTCAGCAGGGAGTGTCCCGAGCCTAAGGACTGTGAGTATTTACATGATATGCATTTTTGCCATATTCCTAGCTAACTGGCTTCTAGGGAGCAAGGTTCAGTGCTCCAACTGTCAGGAGTTTGGTCATACCAAGGTCCGATGCAAGGCCCCTCTTGCTGAGGAGATGGACTGCGGCTTTGGCGCTGATGGCGACGGCAGCTGGACCAACGGTCAGACTGCTGCTGGTGATGGAGGATATGCCAACGACAACCAGACCGCTGGTGGTGGAGACGATTGGACCGCTGCTGGCAGTGGCAAGGTTATTGAGGTTGGCGGTTGGTAAACAACCTTCAATGGGACCACTAGTGTCCAAAGAAGAGTATCTCTTCTATAAAATTTTGACGGTTACATTCGGCGAATGGCCCGAGGTGAAGTGATGAAGCGAAGTATAGGGGGGATGATAACACAACCAATTTTCGTCAAAGGTTGGCCATTTGTCGGGAAAGAGGGACCTAAGTAGCCAGGTATGAAGCTGCGATTAGGAAAATCTCGACTGCACTGAGAAGACATAGAAGATAATGCATCATACCTTGAAGTGACAAGTGACAGACCCGATAAAAACGTCGCTTATTAGTAGCCCAAGTGTATGCCGCATGTAGAGTTGTGATGTTGAATCAAGGCGGAGTGCTTTAAAGCTACTATAAAAACTTTGATTATGAGAAAGAAAAATTGTCCCTTTCCTTGACTTAGTTGGACATTGCCTGCTGTTGTGTGTGGCTGGCTTGTCTTTAAGAAGATATATATCTCGATAAAAGTGATGGGGCCAGTGTGATAAAAGCCGGCACCGTTCTTTAGTATAAACTCGCTCATCGAAATCTTATAGGTTTAAGTAAGTTATTAATTATGAACAAGAATTATTTATCGATATATAAATTAAATAAGTGTTTAGATACCTTATTTAGCAACCTTTAACTAAATAAGAGGTATAGAAAAAAAATAAAGTCTGCTAAATAAGTATACTGCGCGTGGTTTAACATTAAATACTTGCCAGTCTTTATTATAATCC
Organism: Fusarium sp. NRRL 66182; assembly: GCA_013266265.1. Taxonomy (NCBI): domain Eukaryota; kingdom Fungi; phylum Ascomycota; class Sordariomycetes; order Hypocreales; family Nectriaceae; genus Fusarium; species Fusarium sp. NRRL 66182. The sequence goes on from JABFAK010000799.1 coordinate 31,907, forward strand.
TACTAATATATTGAAATTGTAATTTAGTAAGGTTTCTTTTCTATAGCTTATTGAGTGAGCTGTTATTCATAGTGTATTGTTTTCATTGCAGAGTGTTTGCTTGGTCTTAGCTATGCTTGTTTAGTCTTAACTATACTTGCTGTTTGGGGGTTCCTCTATGTCCTTCAGTGTATAATAAAAGGTCGAATACTGTAAGAGTTCGTAATAAACACCATATTTCCATAGCTGGCATTCCTTTTCATATGTTTTAATATATCAATAATATCATGCTTTAAGTCAAGGCGAATTCTCGGCCTCACTTTGCGCAAGCCTATCTCGCGAGGCAGTATCTAATTTAGTAACAGATAAATTAGTACTGTTACTACTATAATGTGAAGAAGAAGGTGGTGTTGTTTCTTCTCGATTCGGTGGTATATGAAAAAAAAACCTCTATTTATTTAACCTAGACAATTCAGGTATAGCAGATTTGGTGATTATACTGGGACACGATAGTACAAGCAATTCCGGCATTGCCCATAGCAATTTCCTCTAGTTAACAGGATAATATAAAGGTCATTAGCGTCTTGATTTAAGAAATCAGTCAGCAGGACAGACATATAAGCATGTAATGTCAGATTTCAATGAAGCATAGAAATAGCTCGTAACCCAGAAGCCAATTCACCAACAAACAGTACACAAACAACACAACTTGGATGCACAAACCAATTAACAGGCTCAAGTATAAGTGTAATTCTATCATTCAGAAATATAAACAAAGAGATCTTATGACGCGCTTGCTAATATGCTGCTAATTTAGGGCAAGTTAATAGCAATATTCTCAGATGTGTAACAACTAACAGTGCTTTACTAGTGCAGATCCGGCCGAGACCTGTGGCCCCATGAGATGAATTCTAATATAAAATCCCGGCATGGATTTATTTAGAAATTCGATACGTCAGAATCACAAAATAATTATGCTTTATGGATGTATACATCCATAATTTGCAAGACAAGAGCCTGCAGGGCCGTTTTAAGGCTTGGCGCTCCCGGAGACAACCTCCATTGTCTTCGGTCTGAGATAGTGTTACACACCGAATCTCGATCATGTGGCATCTAGATCCCGATTTTCTCTGAACGGCCGATCTGTCTGTAAGACGGGGGAGCTTTGAGGACGGACACAGGCCGGCCACTTGACCCAATCGCCGGAACGAGAAAGACCCATGAGATTAACGATTCGTAAATTATTATCTCAAGGTAAACGCGATACTGGCGTCTATTGCCCTCGGCCGAGCTCACTTAGACGTCATGGTTCCATAACCTGAGGCGATAGAGTTCTGGAAGCGGCTCTGCTGCTTGATCCAACGTGATCCAAGCCAACTTGACTCGACTTGGTTCGTGCAAGATTTAGAGCCGCAGGCAGACCCATCGCCAAACCCGGCTTTCCTCCGGAGCCTGCTAGTTTTGTTTTGATTGTCTGCAACAAACAGGTGAAGCAGTCGCATTTTACGGAGCAAATTGGCGTCATAATTCAAGACAGGCGGGTCTTGTTTCTGGTGCTCGCGTGGGGAAGCTATTCGTGACATGGCATGGATGCCATGAGCCTCCGGGTTGTCCATGCAGTACAACACAACAGCTGTCTGCGTTTTGATGAGCCAATATTGAAACGAGAAGCAAGGATGGCACACCACGATTCCATGTTTTCTCCTTGGGATCTGTATTGGCGTCAGTTAGCCATCACTGACTAGTTCATAATTCACGGAACGGGTTGAATGAAGCCTTTCGAGTCTTGACTTGGCAAAGAAGCTTGGAATAGGCGCTTAGAAACGCATGGCAAGGACACGGCTTGAACGGAACGGAGGTCCAAGCTGGCCGTGGCCCGGGACAAGAAGCCGGAAGGAAGTTGAACAAAAAAACAAAAAACTAGACCGTAACGGAGGTCGAGGCAACATTCCTTGGATGGTTGCTGAAAGGGGCCAAGAGGAGTTGTCTCATCTCTTTGCTCTCCAATGGATGAGAAGCTGACGTCATGGGTCAGTCATATTGCGCTTTTAACGTCTGCATGTATCGACACAGTGTTTATCCTCGGGCGTGTCTGTGTCTCCAAGTGACACTGTGTTGTGTTGTTGTGTTGT
>JABFAK010000803.1:0-28078 GCA_013266265.1 Fusarium sp. NRRL 66182
ATTTTTAATAATAATTTCAACCAGGGATAATGTAATATATTTACAGGGTTGTACAACTACCATATAGGCTTGATGCATTGAAGGGTGGATAAATAAGCAGCATGCTCACGAATTTCCACCTGCTATTGCCGGTTCTTCCCGAACTCCCCTATTCGGCCTTGAATAGATTCAGAGGCACCTCGGCGTGCTTGTTTCTTGTAGCTTGATGACCTATCGTGGTACTTGGACTAATATAGATGCCCGGTTCACTTGGTGTCACCATTTGTAGAGAATACATTTGTTTGTCATTATTGATACAGATATATATATATATATATGGTTTTTTGGCTCAAAACTACCTGTTGGTCTTCAGAACAATCATGCCCAAGGCGACTATTCATACACTATCCCATGAGGCTGTTGTTGACGGTCTATAAGCGATTTTGGGTTTTTATACATGACACCACGGACATGGACGAGACCAAGCGTCCGTGTGTTGAGAGTTTCCTGAACTTTTTTTAACACTTGTAAGGGCTGGGGCCAACCATCAGCTCGGGCTTGACCAGAGTATCAAACTCGTCCTCAGTCAGAGCATTGAGCTCCAGGGCACTCTCCTTGAGGGTGAGACCCTTCTTGTGCGCGTTCTTGGCAACCTTGCTGGCCATGTCGTAGCCAATCTTGGGGTTGAGGCAGGTAACAAGCATAAGCCTGGAGAGGTTTGGTCAGCGCTGTCGCAGAAAGCTCATGGCAGGTGAAAACTTACGACTCCTTCATGATGCTAGCAATCTTGTCCTCGTTGGCGCTGAGACCAGCAATCAGGTTCTTCTCGAAGGATCGCATACCGTCGGCCAGAAGACGGGAGCTGTGGAGGAGGTTGCGGATGACCAGAGGCTTGTAAACGTTGAGCTCAAACTGGCCGTTCATGCCACCAATGGTGGTGGCGACATGGTTGCCCATGACCTGCGCGCAGAGCATAGTCAAGGCCTCGCACTGGGTGGGGTTGACCTTGCCGGGCATGATGCTGCTGCCAGGCTCGTTCTCGGGCAGGTTCAGCTCACCAAGGCCACAACGAGGGCCACTGCCGAGGTATCGGATATCCTGGGCAATCTTGGAGAGAGAAGCAGCGAGGGTGTTGAGAGAGCCGTGGGCCTGGACAATAGCGTCGTGGGCGGCTAGAGCCTCGAACTTGTTGGGGGCGGTTTTGAATTCGGTACCAGTCATCTTGGTGACCTCCTCGGCAATCGCCTCAGCGAAGCCCTCGAAGGTGTTGATGCCAGTACCGACGGCAGTACCGCCTTGGGCGAGGAGTCGCAGGTCGGGCAGGGAGCCCTCGACTCGCTTGATGCCAAAGTCGAGCTGCGCAACGTAGCCGGAAAATTCCTGCGCAAGGGTGAGAGGGGTAGCATCCTGAAGGTGAGTACGGCCGATCTTGATGATCTTCTTGGCCTCGAACTCGTCGACCTTGTTCTGGATGGCGTCGCGCAGGCTACGGAGGGCGGGCAGGAGCTCACCCTCAATGTCAAGGACGGCAGCGATGTGCATGACGGTGGGGAATGTGTCGTTGGAGGAGGCACTGCGGTTGACGTGGTCGTTGGGGTGGACAGGCTTCTTGCTGCCCATGGTTCCGCCGAGGATCTCAATGGCACGGTTGGAAATAACCTCGTTGGCGTTCATGTTGGACTGAGTGCCGGAACCGGTCTGCCATACGACGAGGGGGAAGTGGTCGAGGAGCTTGCCATCAGCGACCTCCTTGGCAGCTTGCTGAATAGCAGCACCGATCTTGGGGTCTACGAAAGTTGATGGTTAGCCAAGCGGCATCTGAGAGGCTTGGAGTGCAAGTCAAGCGACAAGAGCCAACCCTCCTCATGGCCCGAGGCAGGTCTCGTCCCAAGCAAACCCCGACTGTTCCATGGAATGGAAACTGCTGTAGGCAATCGCTACTTACCAAGCCCATACCGAAGGTTGACAGTGGCAGCAGCTCCCTTCAGGATACCAAAAGCCTTGACAATAGGCGGGGGCATGCGGTCCTGGGGTTGGTTGATACGGAAGTTCTCGAGAGATCGCTCCGTCTGAGCTCCCCAGTAGCGGTCGGCGGGGACCTGGATCTCGCCAAAGGCATCGCTCTCTGTTCGTGTTTGGGACATTCTGGCTGAGGTGCTGTGGATGGCTCTGGAGAGTCCAAGACCAAGACCAGCAGCTGGAGTCTTGGTCTGGAGTCGTCGTGGCTGCGGGGCAAGCGAGCATGTGGGAGCTGCTGCCCGAGGCAGAGCTGAGACTGGCCTGACAAGACCCGAAGCGGCAGCGCGTCCCGTGACGGTTCGAAGCATGATGGCTGGCTAACTGGCTGGCTGGCTGGCTGGCTGGTGAAACGCTATTCCGAAATGGCTTGGCTGGATATGACGGTGTTGTTATAGCAATCGGAGAGAAGGGCCAACAGAGAAAGTATTTGACTCTCCGTCCTCGGCTGTTGGTAGATTTTAAAAGGCTCAACGTACGGAGTAATTAGCTTGGGGGACTTCGGAAGTACTGCGACAGCTACAGTACCTAGGCCGCTACAATAGTAGGCAATATTAACGAACATGGGGCCGCTTATACAAGTACCCATCCGGTATCTCCCGACTTGGTTCGGCATTTATTGTTTATGACCTATTATCAAAGTTGACAACATACACACACCATGCCCAATAACCAGATAGACGCAATACCATCTCCATCAGAGCTGACAACAGCATCAAGTTGAACAGCAACACCGTCAACAGCATGTCCAAGTTGAGCAGTTAGTGCTGCACATTGATTACCTTGGTAGGCCACCATGTCTACATTGCTGTTTGTGACGAGTTCAAGCGTGGCACAAATCTCGGCCACGCTGTTCACCTCAGCAAGCTTTTCGCCCGAATATGTGAAAACTCAAGAGACCGACTGACCGTATGGAAATTTAATAACCTCTGCCTGAAGCATAATACTAACTTTTTCACTCATTCTTATATCTACGTAAGAGGAGAGCATGCTGCACCTCTATTGCTGCTGCCCACGCTCTCTACTATTCAACTAAATTTTAATTTAGAAAAAAAAGAGAGAGAGAGAGAGAGAGAGAAACGCAAATCAAGATGCATTTCTTCAAGAGAACCACGGCGTTCCTCTTGCTGATCTTAGCTACCGTGGTGGCAGCAAAGTTCAACCTATACGATCTCGAAGGATCGCCGGGCCAGTTTGAAAAATGGAGAGGCCGTACGTTACCATCCATTCATACCAACACTGGGTAGCGAATGATGTGAATGCCTAGGCTAACCCTTTGTCCCAACAGAGCGTATCTACATCGTCAAGCCAGAGGATGTCACCAAAAGGTCCTTGTTCCAAAGGCTGACGGGGTCAAAAGTCGGCCTCTTACTCTTGAGCGGTGCTCGCGGTATTCAGCTCAAGGACTACAGAGAGTACGGATCTGAACAACCCCATCCATCCCGGTGTCTTCATCTTCATCACTAACTCTTGGTCAGTGTGGCCGACCAGTTTGCGTCCCGAGGGTACGTTGTCGCGGCGCCAGACATGTTCGGCGAGGAATATGCCCAGCCAGACCGAAAGCTGTACGGCTGGGACCCTCAGAGGTTCAGCAACCAGTTTCTTCCTAGCGTAATAGATCCGGTGATAGTCAACACCCTGCAATGGTTCGACAGCCAAACCAATGTCAAGGAGATCGTCGGCGCGGGATATAGCTTCGGCGCACGCCACATCGCCCGCTACCTCCACGGGAAAAAGTACGGCCTCAAGGCCGGTTTCGTTGCGCATCCTGCTCTGCTCAATCCCACAGAATGTGATAATATCGAGAAACCGATTTACTTTGCCTTTGCCGGTAAGAAAACCTTGACCTTGTCTTTTGAGCAGCCTTGGTTGACCAAGGGGACGGAACTGACATGGGTTTCTCAACAGCACAGAATGATGAATGGTTTGTGCGTGAGGCACAGGAAAAGATTCTGGGTATCATGTTGGAGGGCAACGTTGCTTTCGCCGCCTCACAATACAGCGGCACCCGTCGTCACTTCGCCGTCGCCACCAACGAAACAGACGAGCAGGTGGTCTTTGCCAAGAAGAACGCCTTTGAGCAAGCTGTGGCATTCTTGTCGCGTTTTCATGCGAAGCTTACTTGACTAGACAAGAAAAGTGACTCTGCGTAGATGAGAAGAGGGCTGTCACTATACCTTGGACACAATAAACACGGCATCTCAGTGAATTCCAGTCCTGTCTATAATCTCAATCAACCGCCGACTGTTCCGTATCCCTCTATAATCCCATGTCAGTTAACCTCCATCACCGGCTGCACAAAAGCCGGGCTTTCGAGCCTCTTCCGCGTTAGTAGCCATAACGTCTTTGCCTTGTTCGTCCACGGATCCTTGGCCTCGATATCCATGCGCAGTTCTTTCCACTGGTGGTTCGGCTCCCTCCCGAGTCTGTGCTTGTCGTCGGGCCTCACAATCCACATGCGCACCACTGTTTGGGGCAGTTGTCCTGTTTTTGCCTTCTCGCCAGCAAGAGCAAACTCTTGAATATCGGACAGTGTCAGTCGAGCAAACTCTACACCCCAGCTCTCTTGATAGTATCGAAAACCGTACCAGTCGCCGTCGACAAATGGTGCGTCGCTTTCGAATGAGTCGACTGAATCGGTATCCAACCAAGACGTGTTTAGAATACTATCCAGGCGCGAAATTTGACTCGTAGTAGAGGAACTACTGTCCGTATCGAGGGATGTCGGAGAGACTGAAGACGCAGAGTATTGACTAAGCAGAGAGTCGCGATCAAGATCGGAATTGGCATCAAAGACGGTACTGCTGACTCGTGGACACATCATGGTAAAGTCCCGTAGGTGAGGAAGAGCCTTGAGTTGAAGGGCTTTCTTACCCAGCTCCCTCACATCAATGGGAGAGACGACTCCGCCGTCTTGAAAAGTCGACGCCAGCCTCCGGATAGGAAGACTGACCAAAGACAGCCCTGTGCAACCAACAACCCCCGAGTGCTTGGGTCTTGGTAGCATCATGTTACTTGTCAAGAAAATGTCTTTGATGGGACTCATCCACCTCCATCTGTAAGCGCAGTCCTGGAAAGACAGGCGATGCGTACACTTGAAGGCGAAATGTACTTGATAGCTGTTCCGGATGGCAACCTGAGTTCTCTGATGTGCAATCTCACACATTTCCGACTGCTCGGGAATAAAGCTGACAAATACCGGTTTGGTGATCTCTTCCCATGCCATGATTCTTGCGTGAGTCGACTCCATTTCGGTTTCTGGACGTACCTAGTCCTGTCGAATAGTTGGCGAACAAGACTTTCCGGGGTTGGGCATAAGACCGTTGTGCATTACAACTGCTCTTCGCTCCGCTGGTTTATATACGTCTTGCGGAACTGGTCAATGATGAGCTCAACTGGTGATACGCTGGTAGTTCACCACTGAGAACGGTATACTGAGGAACAAGTCCTTGGCCTCGGATACAACCCTTCCCTTCTCTAAAGCTCGGTCCCAAAGACCTTGGTGTTCTCAGGCACCAGCCGGCTCGGTTCTGTTCTGAACCCGAGAATTCCAACGCTGATTGGGGCAAGTCGAACAATACATCCAAACATGATGTTGAACTAGACAAACAATAAGTAGGAACTTGTAGCACATCCGTGTATGTTCCAAGATTCTGTGAACTGGGCACGGTTCGTATCCTTACCCGAGCTGCAACCGAATAATGAATGCTCGCGTGTCTGAACCAGAGGATAATAGACCAAGATGAGGATCACACACTGTCTCTTGGAAATCATGCCACGCATGTGAAGTAATAGTAAAGAACATACCTTCGTATGTCTTCAGAATTAAAATTGGTATCCAGGTAACTAAATATCGGTCTGCTCCATTCGGGATGGAGTTGCTGTAGAATAATATCGTTCTGCGCGCCGAGCCGTGAGGGCCTCACTCTAGGCCCAAGGTAGTCCTGGCAAGTTTCTTCAAACTCAACTCTGACATGATCCCCATCTACGCTTGGTAAGCACGTCGTTGCTGTATCATACGGCGAGCACTTGACCAGATGAGTCTGTCCACTGCGGATAGAAATGGCATGACCTTTGGCCTCGGCAAAGCTCTTGCGCTTCTTGACTTCACTTGTCCCTTCTGTGTCGTCTGACTTCCCATCCGGATTCACTCCACCCTTCCCACTGCAGATCGAATGTCAAGATTCTCTCGACAAGCACCCATCTCATCCTGTTCTCGCATGTGCGGTTTTCTTTGACATTCTCTTCATCGACATGCCAGGGCAGGATTCGGACCCAGTCTTGGCCGTCATCAGGAGCCTTGTATTTACCATCAAGAAAGGTAACTTTCGATACCATCTTACTCCGTCCTCTGTTGAGTTCGTGGCAGTCCTCTTTCCCGCAACGGCCTTGGTTAAGAACAGCTTGTGATTCGGGGTCGTGTAGATCCAGGGGTGCCATTTCGATAACATTCTCATCCACCCAATATCTGAACTGCTTCGCCAACTGCTGAAGCCGGTCTTGATACGGTGCTTTCATATTCACATGGACCATCCATGCCGGATCGATTTCTCCCACTTTGACAATCCACAGGTCATCCAAGTTGGGGAACCAGAATCTGTCGAATTCGATTTTGCCAAAGTTTCGTTGGCGATAGCACGCTGTCAGATAAACGGAATAGTGGTAAGGTCCATCCACCCGGCCATCATCGGGGAAGCAATCCCAGAAGGCCAAGCGCCTTATTCGAGGGGCGAGGTCCTCCAGATACTGATCGGATGCTTGGTCTGAGATCTTGTGGTCGCAGACGAGAATATCTCTCGAGAAGTCGAAATATGATCCATGGCCTATTGGCTCATAGCCTAGTCGAGTCTCATCTCGCGCCTCGGCATTGAGCTGTGTAACAGTAGGTAACGGATAGGACTGGCTCTTTTGAACTAGATCACCGTACAGAATAACACGCGGTTCACTGGCTCTCGACCATATTTTGAGGCGGAGTTCGGCCGGTAAAGAGGCAAAGTCGGTTATGGGTGAAGTCGAGAGGGTGGAAGATTGCATGGCCTCAGAATCCTGCGATGAGCATGAAGACATCCTTATCATGATGGGCAGAGCATACGGCCGCCAGAGAAGACAACTTGGACGAAATCATTGGAGGTATGAGCAGCGGTTTTAATCTCACATCGGCTACATGCTGTCAACCACTGGAGCAGGGGTTCTCACGAGGACAGGACGGAAACGGTGTTATACCTACATGTTGGGGGGAACCATGACCGTTTGCGGCACGTCCCGGGCGGGGAAAATAGTTGATCCTCATGAAGCCATCGTCGGACGCGATGGGTTGTACTGTGTCACAATCTGCCAAAACCGGGATGGTTCACCGACACCGCCATCAGCGGTTCGATAGCGGCATACTGCATGGCGGACTCTGCTCTCTCGGTCAGTCAACCAATGGGACTGCTCTCCAAGGGAGAGAATGGTGATGAGACCAGGGTGAGCCGCAGATGGTGCAAGAAGTCCAATGGGCGATCACACTTGTTCAAGTATTTCGCGCTTCATATCCTCCTCTCCTGTACAAAGCAATCCGTGGCGGTGTCTTTGCATGGTCAACCCCTCTATCTGGAGTTCTCATTCGTGTCCCAGCTCCAGCTCCATCTCATCATACTCTATCCGTACTCCCTTCTCAATTCTGCGTATAAACACCATGTCTCGTGGTAGTCGCATGGGTTATGGAAACAGTAGCAGGATGGCCCCAACCTCCCAACTCGAATCAACTCGCCAATCTGGATGGAGTCTTGGTAGAACATGTCTTGGATAGTGGTCTGATGTTAGTTAAACGGCGGCAGGCTATCCCAGTCGTGGCTGCATAGGATGCATAGCCGGGCACGGCCGACGCGATGCTGGGGCCGGAGCTTTCAGTCAGTATCAACACAGAGCTCAGCACGGAGTACAATCCACCATCATCGCCGCTCGTGATGCCGGGAATGCCAGTGCGTGGTGGTAAGTATGGGGGCAGGGTGACGGTTATTCGGGAGCGTGGGTCTGCCTTGGGACCCGTATCACGTATGTACGTATGCATTCAGCTTCTCACGATACGTGCGAGTGCTTTTTACTCGCTGACTTGTGACTAATTCCAGACCGATTTTTCTTGACAGGCTGCTCAGTGCTCTTGGCGGTGGCACCGATGCGATGCGATGCGATGCGATGCGCGCCGTCCGACCCGCCAAGTGCGTACGCAGTACGGTCGACAGCTGGGGATGACGGACCCGGCGGTTTGGGTTGGCTTAGCAATGTGCTTGATGAAGTGAGGCGGGAGGGCTTGGGCATGCAAGGGATGTCGGGTAACCCCGTGTGGAGCTCTTGAAGTTGAGGCGGGATGGTACGCGATTGGTGCCGTCTGACTGGTTCCGTCCGGGACAACCTAAAGGTGAACGCCTTTACCGGGTTGGGGCATGATTGGCAGTGAGATCTGAGGAGCCCTTGGGGGGACGGGGACTGGAGATGGGTCCGGGCTGAGCATAGCAGGCGACCTATACTTTGCCATCATGATAGTCAATCTGGTCGATAAAGGCGCGTCAGCAGGTACAGGCGCGTGGCTGCTTTGGGCCCCGAGACCACGTTTTCCCCAAATGCGATCTGTCAGGATCGGGAGAGCCAACTGGAACTATTGGCTACGACATGCGAAGTGGTCGCCAGGGGGGGGATACGGTACGGGGTTGTGTCAGTGTGACGGAGCGACAAGCTTGCATTCTGCTTGCTAGTGAACCATGTCAGCCCAGGTTCTCGGTTGGGGTGGGTGGACCATGAGAAGGGCGGTGCTTATGCTGATAGCTGATGATTGTGATGCGGCTGCGTTGGAAACATCGGTGTGCATGCGTATCTGCGCTGTGATCACCTCCCGGTATCCAATACTACCAGGGAACCACATAGCATTATAGCCGCTATTAACTGGCATCATCTCCGGTGGCTTTCTTCCCTCACTCGGACGCGCACAGCGCCTCTCTCTGCCAAGATGAGTTCTGTGTTGCAGTTGTAGGGTAACCAAAACATGTGTATGTAGGTAGACGGATGTGATACGACCTTGGCCAGCCTCGAATCCTGGTTCGATCGCGGCCATCAATCCGGGTGTGAAAGGTCGACGAGGCAGATGGTTTTTCGTGCTCGGTGCCGAATACTATCGGTGATGAGTTGAAAAATGGTGAAGCTCAAAGATGGCTCTTGACGACTGTTCTGGATAATGGCAAGCCACAAGAACTACCCCACTACGGATAGGAGCAGCTCCACTATCATCCAGGTAAATCAATGCAATGCAGGAAGCTATGGATACATATCACGGACATGCAAACTACCCGAAAGAAAAGAAAAGAAAAGAAAGACGCCCTGGTTGAAATTATTGTTGAAAATACCGTTGGTTGCTCTACCAATCGTCACTCAGAGGGTCTCGTCAGGTCATGTGATCTGTGGTCAATTGATTGATCGACTACATCCCTCGTGCCCAAGTCTTTGACTTCAGTCGTTGACTTGACTTTCGGCACACAAACTCTATCGAACACGCGAATTCCTCTCCCACCGTATGATCCATCCGTCATGCTACGTGCAAGCCATAAAGGACAGCACGGACTTCACGTTCATTACCAACTCCATCTGCCACCCGCAGTACGCGCTTCTACTTGTCAAGGCATTAAGGAATATATACTCTGGCTCTATTATAGGCTCTTCTAGTCTCTCTAGTAGCTTTTTAAGGAGGAATAACTCCCTTTTTAGCTATCTCTTATAAGGAAAGAGCTTTATTAAGAGAAAAACCTTATAGCTAAAAATAGCTAGCTTAATTATAGTCTCCTTAATTAAAGGCTTCCCTATTTTAATATATATTAGCCTATATTTATAGGCTATATTTTTTAAGGCTAGGTAGTTTTTATAATTAAGCTTACTAAGGGCTTTTATAAGGGCCTTTTAGCTATAATAGAATTCGCTCTGGTATATAATAGCGGCCTTGCTTGAATTATTAGGCCGAATGGTCCTGCGGAAGGAAGGCATTACGGCGGGGGTTGTTATCGACATCTTGACTGTGATCGAGGTCAGCTTTGCAGATCAAAGGTGGCAGTCTATCGGGTTTACTTGCGTGTAGGTTGCTTGATGGGTCTTGATTGTCAGGTCGAGGCAGGGTTGAAGGTGGTAGTGAAAGTGGGAAGACTCGCAAGTCTCGCAGGTAGTAGGGCTTTATGCTCTATAGCTTGACAGGTGTTTATTTTGTATAGAGTTTGTTGAGTTGACCAAGGTTTAAGAGAACCCTTTTAGACCTGTCTTTTGTTGAATTTTTGGGCCTGTATAGAGGCCTATACTGTTAATACTACTGTTATTCTCTTGGAAAAGCTAGGATCCTTGTTAAAGTTGATATCTTGGCTATAAAAAAAAAAAGAAAAAAGAAAAGAAAGACGAAAAAAGAAAAAAGAGTTCTGACCTGATCTGAAAAGACGTCATCTCCATCTCTATAAACTCTCCAATTGACTAGTCTATGATACTCAAAGCCACAGGCGAATATACTTAGCGGGACGCGCTTAGCCGGATTCATGGCGGAAGACACTAAGGCACGATCTCCAAGCCCGCTAACCCTGGACGACCCACTCATGGCATTTGTCAATTGCCATCATCGCCAACCTCCAACTTCAGGTCAAGGACAACCAAGTCTCCAAGTCCACCGACCGTGCGAAACCCTCGGCACCTCCAATGCCTCTTCTGTAGCATGCCATCCCCTACCGACGACGAGACGCCATTCCCCTCGTTAGATGGTTCGACGCTCCATGGGTTTGGCCGTTCGCACCTCTCCCCTGACGATGCCTTTGTATCGCCCCCCCGTGGTCCACGTGGCCGAAGCCGAAGGCGTAAACGTCCATGGAAGAAGTTGATGTGGGTAAAGCAATCATGTATGTTGGCAACCCCGATATATACAAGATGACAGCTAACCTCTGGGCTCCACAGACCCTGATAATTACACTGATCAAGCAACCTTTCTCGAGAATCTCCAGCGCAATCCTCGTCTTAAGCCGTACGACTTTTGGCCTCTCGTCGCCGACTCCACAGTGATACTGCAGCACGTATGCTCTGTCATCATCTTCGTTGTTTGCTTTGTTGGCATATTCAAGGAGCGCGTGTCTCCGGTTGCCGTCACAAGCTGGAGCAGCTTTGCTACTGTCGTGGGATGGATCCTCTGGGAACGCTGGCTGTCTGAGATTGAAGACCCCGATGACCCGAGTCTAGGCGTAGCAGCGACAGTCACGGGGAGGGCCGGCCGGACGGGCAGTCTGAGACGACCGGGCCGGACTGGCAGTATCCGGCGCCCACCTCCGCTCCGGATCGAGTCGGCACCGTCCACCGCGGGGCCGTCGGCTGCCCCCTCGGCCGCGAGCTCGACCACCAATCTACACGCACCTACCGTGATGCGACGAGCACTGTCGACTTCAACCACTTCACTGACCAGCGGCGTTGCGCACACTCCACGAGCGAGCCAGGAACATCTTCCTGAACTCCCCCCTCACCTGTTGGCTGAGGAGAATAGGTATCGACAGAGAATCGAGACTGTCAAATCCGCAATTCTCATCTACTGCACTCTCCTCGGACTGAGCCCGATTCTAAAGTCACTCACCCGATCAACGTCGAGTGACAGCATCTGGGCCATGTCATTCTGGCTTCTTGCTATCAACATCTTCTTCTTTGACTATTCAGGCGGTGTAGGTGCAAAGTTCCCGGCCTCGCTATCAACAAACGCTGCCCTGATGGCGTCGACGGTACTGGCCAGCCGGCTGCCCTCTACAAAGCAGGTCTTCAGCCTGACGCTCTTCAGCATCGAGGTCTTTGGACTATTCCCTGTGTTTCGACGCTACGTTCGGCACCGAAGCTGGCAGTTTCATGTGCTCTCCACCATCCTACTGGTGCTGGGGGCAAGTTTCGGAGTGGGACTTGTGCTGGGTGATGCCAAGGGCGCAGACGGATGGCCGTGGAAGAGCGGACTGGTTGGCATGTTTGTCGGAGTCCTCATTGCCATACTGGCCACTGGAGGCTGCAGCTGGTGGTTGATCGGGCTTCAAAAATACAAAAACGAGATACGGGGGCCATGGGACCCGGCGAGACCCATCATCATGAACCGGCCTCGCTGGGATGACGATTCATGAAGTGACACATACCGTTCATGGATGATAGAGACTTGGTTGTCTTTTGCATAGTATGGTATAACTGTATCAATTGTGGTACAACAGACAGAAAACAGAAAGCTTGGCACGACAGTTTTCAGTTGAGACATGTTTTGAGTTTGTAACTAACTGTTAACTAAATGAGCAACCTTTTATTCTGTTACACAATGTGACGCCAAGAATTGACCGTCTCTGCTATCATAAACGCTTCCATAAAGGTCAGGGCGATATGCATGATTCTGAGAAAGTTTAAAGCTGAAACGAATTGATGTGACTAGCATCACATCGGCCTAGCATGTGTGTAATGATGTTACTGCACGTACATTCGTTATCATGTATACATGGACACACGTACATAAGAAGAAGAAGAAGAAGAAGAAGAAGAAGAAGAATGTGGATTACATGAGCTGCATTATTTTACAGACCAAAAGAATACTGCGCTTAAGCGCGTGCTGTCAACCTGTGTACACTACACAAGGGCTCTCTGACCATTTGCAGACAGTCTGACTGCATGCTGACCTCTGTGATGCCTTGCATTTGTTGCTACAAGAGGGCTTGCCGCGTAGACGTCTTAGGTCATGGTGACATGAGCTCACGTACCAGCCTCGTTTGATTGATGCAGTCTTAGCCAGATGATACATACTCGGGCGATTCAAGTACCAACCCCTGCCAGGATGGTCCGACTGTGCATTTGAATATGCAACAACAGAACGAGAAACCGCCAAGATACAGTTTGGTTTAACCGTCATTGTTGATCATGTCACCCAATGTCTTGTTAATTCAACCCAATCCAAACAGCCATTCAACCACCTACCTAAATTAGAAACAGACATCCACCAATGAGGCTGGACCGCAGAGAATGAAAGGCACAAATGTGCTATTAGTGAGGGGGCGGTTTGACGCGTAAGTGCCCGTTGGTGGTTCAACAGATTTGCTGCATCACGATGCATATTCTCCGTACAATGAGGGGAATAAGCTGACAAGTATCTCAATGTTTACTTGTTTAGAGCATGACATTTTATCTTGCCTATTTGAGGCATATAAACACGGGAGTATGTACGTCCACCACCAGTCTCGCCAAGATGGGCGTGCGCAGTACTACCAAGGTATACTCCCCATGTCTGTCGTTCTCTCTCTCTAGGCCGTTTGTAGCTACTACCGGTATATGCAAGTATAAGTGTAAGTAAAGGAAACATGACAAGAAGCCCTTTACTAACCGCTTAGAGAATAAACAAGCAAAAGAGGATAATAGTAACATCAAACTTTGACCGCAACGGCTCCTCAATATCAAGTTTATTCATCGTCGTTGTCCGGGGCAGCAGGTTGTAAGTTTAGACGTCCGACGCCCCCCTCTTCTCAAAACAGTCCAGCTGGATGCATCCAACCTCTTATTACGAAACGCCATGGCGCACGCACTCCAAGCATGGAAGCGGCAGTCGGCACAAAGAGAATTCGTCAAAAGTCAATTTGATTCCGTAATTTGCTGCCGGGCAGAAATCCGCGCCTCTGCTACGTAGCGCTAATTAGCAGGTAGCTTTGAAGAGCTGCAAACTTGTCAAAAAGTCAACATTAGAATTCCGGACCATGGCACCCCAACAGGGATCGGGAATTGTCAACAGGACGCTCTACAGGCGATTGACATGCCATTAGAACCTTAACAGCGTGCTACCCCACTAAAAAAGGTAAAGGTTGGCGCGCGCAGGCTGTGGAGGATTGGCTCAAGGTTTGGTTAGTTTATGAATGTTATGGAAAGCCAGGGGTCCCCGTCTTGTTAGTCTAGGGGGAAAATGTGCTGCCGATGTTGCACTTCATGTTTCTTTCAAGGGGAGATGGGATGGGATGCCGGTGGCCGGCTGTGGCTGGTCTATTGCTGCATGTACATTAGCTTGCCACTTCGCATCTTGATTTGGGTATATAAAGACGTAGAGCCGACCGGCCGACGTCTGGTCTAGTTGTCTCTTGTATATCCCCCCGTCGTCTCGATCATTGAATTGCCGTCAGCTCCTTTTGCCTGCGCAACCCCAAAGCCCGCTCGCTTTAATCCAATCGTTTCTATATACCACTATTCAAAATGAAGGCCGCTTTCATCCTCGCCGCTGCCGGCCTTGTTGCCGCCCAAGACTTCTCTGGCCAGCCCAGGTGTGCTGTAAGTAGTACCGTGTGGTTGTAGCTCAACATGGTGAGACAGCAGCAGACTGACCTCGCACAGCTTCAATGTCTGCAGGAGAACATCCCCGAGGCCGGTTGCGATCTCGACGACACCGCCTGCCAATGCAGCCCTGACTTCCAGGAGAAGCTCCTCCCCATCATCACTCCGTGCCTGACCCAGGCCTGTGAAGCTTCCGACCTTGTCCGGGCCCAGTCTGCCTCTAGACAGGCTTGTGAGGACTTCGCCAGGAGTGCTGGTGGCTCTGCTACCGGCACGTCTGCCTTGAGCATCAGCATCCCCACTACCGTCACCGGTTCCGCTTCTCTCCCTGCCATCTTCTCCAGCAGCGTTACTGAGCAGCTTCCCGTCCCCACTCCCGGCCGCAACGGAACCGCCACCGGCACCGAGTCCGGGGCTGCAACCCCCACCGGAACTTCTGGTCCCGGAGCCAGCGGCGCCCCCGGAAGCGGTGCTTCTGCTGCTGCTCCTGCGTTTGGCATGCTTGCTGCCATTGCTGCTGTCCTCGCTCTGTAAGAGTGCTGCTTTCACATCTAATACAATTTGACGATGGAGCGTGTTTGGAAATCATTTGATGGGGATTCATATGATGCTTGGGATTAATAACATTCTTCGCACAAGATTGACTTTTTGGGTACCGCAATCTTGCCATTCAGAACAATGGATAAAATAATAATAGATATGTACTCCGTTCAGGTAGTAATAAACAAGCATTCAAACACTGTCTTTAGTAATATTGTAATCATCTGCTCGGGGAGGCTGTCTATGTCATGCTTGGAGAGGCTCTTCAGCCCTCGACAAGTCAACGTCGATAAGCCACGGTAGCTGTATCGGCCTATATCTCATATCCATGATCGCTGCGTTCACAAACAAGGTCTGCTCTCCAGGCATCAGTCGATTGTCCCCTCGAGTCAGGTCCAAATGTGCAGCCCTCTGCTGGCTCATCTCCATGAGCTTCACTCTTGTCATCTTGGCCGTCTCCTCGTTCTGTGTCACACGATTCGGCCGGAGCCCCTTGAGACTGACTACACGTGATTGATTCTCATCAATGGCATCTCCATCCCAGGTTACGTGATGCGTCCCCCAAGCTTCGTGGATGTGTCCAAAGCAGTGGATTTTGGGCTTTGCCTTTGTGACCGCCGCAAGGAGATGAGGACAGCCGGCATGAGTCCCTGTCATGCCCGCAAAGTCACAGATGCCTTGCGGTGGCCCGTGAGTCATGGCTACATCAATACCCGTCGGGATATTGAAGTCGTGGCCATAGTCGTACTGGAATGCCCATCCGCCGTACGAGGGAGTCCACGGACTTGCGTATATCCTCAACCGGGCCCCATTGTGCAACGTAAACTCATAAACACCCTCTGTCAGATATTGTACGCCATCGGTTTGAGCTTCTTGAATGATCTCCTTTACTTTTCTCGGCGTGTCCTTTGGTCCACCGATTTCATTGATCCAGTAATCAGCGTCAAGGGCCATGTCGTGATTGCCTGCAATGGCCAGCTTGAGGGGGGCTCTGAGAGACCTCAGCATGGACAACGTATTTTCGAATTCGAGGATGGAAGTGCGTTTCGTGAGATCGCCGCAATGAAGAACAACGTCCGCTTCTGGTAGAGGCTCCCTCCAACCTGTAGGCACACGTGTGATGTCGTCCTGGCTCAGTTCATCTTCAGTGGTAGACACATCGCTGATTTTGGGTTTGGGTTTAGACCCATGGGTGTCGGATATGATGAGAATGCGGGTTTTGATCGCTTTTGAAGCTGAAACTTGGGACATGTTGAGTAGAATCTCGGGACAGTCTGTGATGGCAGCGATTTCGAATGTGTGTATAAGATGCAAGGAACGTTTCAAAGCTGGAGTTCTGGTCGTTGTCGTAGAAATGGTAATATTGTTGGCTAGTGCAGGTGGGCGGGCGAAGGAAATAATAAGAAGAGCCTATATGTGTAACCATAAACTCATGAGTTTAGATGAAGAAAGTGCAACGTCAAGCCGCCCTATATTCACTCTGAACTTGGTTGTGTCATTGTTTTTGTTGCAGCTGGATAACTTACCAGCTTTCGATTACACAGAGACACTAGGTATGTCCCATGAGTTAAGATGATGGTAAAATAGAAAAATGAGAAATTGTAAATCCATCATGAGATGTCTCCAAGGCCATCATGTTGACGTCGACGGGTGTAAAGTGGGCCTCCCTTCTTCATTTCTAGGCAGGCACAGTAATTCCTACGCGGACCCCTGCTTCAACTACGCTCCAACTCTAACCTAGCCTCAGCATCGTCACGGGCAACACTGCAAGCAACGCCATTTTGCATTTGATTTTGCTAGTTTTACTTCACACATCCTTCTAACATGGTTGCCGAAGTGCCGGAAGACGTCCCAATGGGTTCACCTCCAGCCCAGCCCGCCCGGGCAGACGAGGAGCCCAAGTATGGCGGCTATTCACGATTTGAGATTGAGCTCGAGGTTCGCTCTCCCTGTGATCCAGCGCTACCTTCAGCGCATAGCTAACTTGAGATTGCTCAGTTTGTTCAGTCACTCGCCAACCCAGCCTACCTCAACCACCTTGCATCCCAGAAGCTCCTCAACCAGCCTGCCTTTGTCGCATACCTCGCCTACCTCCAGTACTGGAGCAAGCCACCGTATCTCAAATACCTGACCTATCCTGGTCCGACTTTACGACATCTAGAGCTCCTGCAGCAAGAAACTTTCAGACAACAAATCATAAGCCCAGATGTGGTGAGGGCATTGATGGATGAGGGAATGAAGGCCTCGGTCGACTGGCATCGCGAGAGCTAAAAGGCTCCCAAGAAGTCGGGACGATCTGTGGCGCATAACAGCACGACCAGCTACGCGAATAATAAATGCTGTAGAAATGAAGTCGGTACCGATAACGAGCGAACATAAAGAAATCCGTCGCAAAAAGCGAAAAGCACAAAGGAAGGAAGGACGCCGATACCGTAACATTGCTTCATGTTCTGCGCACATTTGACACCACGAGGCCAGAGAATTTATGTCTACATTTTGAAAACACGGGAAAATTTGACCCCTACTCCGATTCTCCTCGCACGCAAAGAATAAAACCAGTCAGCTACAAGACAAACGAAAGCCATCTTCTCCGAACCTAGTTCTCTCTCCATCGGTGACCGCAGGTCATGCACTTATAAAAGCTCGTCATGGGCTCATCAGCACTGCGAATCTGGACCTGGAAAAACGCGGCCTCATCGCCATCGCATCCATCATTGGGGCACTGCACACGACCCTTTTGCGCATTGTCCCAGGCACCGGGACCGCCAAAGACATCCTCCTTCTCGACACGCTCGTACATGCGTCGCGAGAAGACTGGCTCGGTGATGTGGTGTTCGAACGGGCAGGTACGACACTCGAGACGGTTGGTTCGTGTGTTTGTGAGGGAGACGGTAAGGATGTTTGCGCAATGGGGACAGACTTGCGTTGGGTTAGCTACCAACTGGCGCAGGGAGTTTGCGAGATCTTACAGAGCAGCATTGCGGCGGTTCGCTCTGTAGACGTGGGGAGATCAGCGGTCGACTCTCTGAATACACTAAATCGTAATATGTAGGATAGACTCTTGTGGTTTGTTTAGATAGCGGTCGTTGGGGAATTTGCGTTGATGAATGAACAATCTTTAATTATGACAGACTATTTTTTTTTCTCTCTTGCCAACCTGTATTAAGGCAGGAATGTCCTCCACCTCGGACGGGTGCTGGTGGGGTCATCATATGTGGCTGTTTTTAGCGCCTTTCCCCCCGCCATTTCCGCCTGAGCTCCCTGCCCGGGTCGAGAAACAAAGACTAAACACCACAGCCCAGTCCATGATTCTCAATCACTGCCACCTCCTTTAAGCCACAAACGCCGCGACGGACTCTTACACCTGCTCGTATAACCTCTAGATACCTAGCAGAATTATCCCCGAGACTCCCGGATTCGCTCACGGAATCGTTCATATTCTTGACCACTTCACTCTCGTCATTGTCAACTTGGGAGAATATACCCCGCTCCCGCGACTGGAAATTGATATCAAGGGGCTTCGTTCACAAGCAATATGGCTGGAGATGATGAGCACGATGTGATTCCCATTCTGCTCCTCAATCTGAGGTTATAGATCCGTTCAGTTAACCACCAATCAGGGCGCCTCCGTCAAGGAAATCCTGATCGAAGCCTGCCGCCGCAACAATACCGATCTTCTCACCGAATGCCTCGACGGCAAGTCCGACGCCGAGATCTCAAAGCTCCTCAACGAGACCACTACAATCATGGGCAACCATCTCTATCACGAAGCCGCCTCCCAAGGAAACTGTGCACCTCCCTCTCCCTCTCCCTCTCCCTGCTCCCCGCTCCCCGTAGAGACATTTCGCTAACCCCCATTAGACGAAATCATCGATCTCCTCCTCGACCAACCCGACTTTGAATGCGACCCTGTAACCCGCCGGGACGGCGACACGCCCCTCCACACCGCCATCCGCTGGATAAACTCGGAACCACCCGCACAGCGACCTTTTGGCAACGCCCTCGTCGAGATGATGCTCGAGGCCGGCTCCAGCACGCGAATCAAGAACAAGGCCCGCTTGACACCCTATCAGCTCGTCGACCCCACAAACAAAGAACTCCGTGATCTCATTCAAAAGCACGAGTACGCCAACCAAAATGCTGGAGACTTTATCAACGTGGACAGCTCGGCTGCTGGTGCTGGTCAAGGCGGCGCCGTGCTGGATGTTCCTGATGAGAGTGATGATGATGCAGAGTTCAGTGGCAGTGATGAAGAGGAGCGTGCGGAATGGGAGAGGAGACGAAAGGCGAAGCAGGGCAAATAGACGAGCGACTTCTCACGCTTATGATGGATTCGATTATAGAGGCTGCTCTATGTATAAAGGAGAGCAGACCATTACATGGGTGGATTTACAGCATGAAATCTCGGAGCGATAGAACCTAGGTAGCTTACGCAAAGATACAAGAACAAGTATTTCGTTTTTAGGTTATCGAAAAAGGGGTATAAACGTTCTAATTCAGGGAGATAATGGTATGTCCTCATCGTCTATCGTGTCGTCGTGTACGCATCTTTCGCGTCGTACCAAAAGAATGCAATCGAAAACAGGAACCAGCCTGAATTCTCAACAAAGGAAACATACTGCCTTTTACAGCTGATTTTGACCCAAAACGAAGAACCCACTTAGACCAGTAACCAAAGCGCGGTTATAAACACCGTCAAAGCCATCGTGGGTCCCGTAGGCAAAAGATTACTTCCGAGGCTCCTGTCAGCTATGATATAGGTGACGTCTTTGAGTTTCTTTTGCGTTCCGTCTGCTAGACTTCCAGACTCAGCGAGCTCATTCATTTCATCCCCCAGTTGTCGCAGAATGTTAGTTGAGCGACCTTTGGGGCACAAGATGACTTCCCAGCCTCCACCAGTGGGAATGATGAAGGTAGACTGTTGATCGTCAAAGGCGAAGCTATAGGCATCAGGACAAATGATTTTGGCCCTCTTGCTGTAATCGGATGGCTTGCAGATATCCGGATCATGGTACTTTCCTACACAACAATCCTTGTCGGTCCCGTATGCGGCGCATGCGCTATTGCAAGGGGAAAACTCGGGCCGCTGAATGTCATCGTCTGGGTAAGGATATATGCCGTCCCCAGGCTTAGTGGGCGGGAAAGCAAGGTACTTCCATGGACACCAGTCGCGGGCGTTGTCACTGCTGACCCGAGTTTCTAATGGCACTGGGAATGTCGAGTTCGTGTAGTATGTTCCGGTCTCAGCGCTCGCATAGATCCAACTAGGCGATGCAATGCATGCGCAGTTGGTGAGGTTGGGTGGGATGAAGGTTGTGTTCTTGGAAGGTATGTAGCTGAGGCCCATTGGAAGGTTGTAACCATCTACTAACGAGATGTCGTAAAACGTTTGCTTTCCATGCAAGCCACCGGCCAAAGTGAACTCGGCAAGTGTTGCTGGCGTGGAACCCTAACGCAGGTTAGGATCCTTTCTATGGGACTCATTAGGGCAAGACACTTACACTGGACTCGCAGTCCAATTTTCCAGAACAGTCTCCCGTTTTGCATGAACACGAATCATCCTTTACAGTGCAGTTCGTGCGACCCCAAACCCGACCTTGCCAATCCGATGAGACCCAAAGGTCTCTACTCTTTCCTTGAACGAGTTCGAAACCCCCGATCCCTGGACCTCTGCCATGTTGTGTCGCAATACCGGGCCAGATGGTCGCGTCACACCTATTGGTGATGGTCAAAGGAATTGGCCTGTCAGAATCTTCCGGTTCTCTTCGGTTCGGAGATCTAATTCGTCCTGGAAAACGTGGAATCTCTTTGTCCAAGTCCCTTTCGGTAGCGGATGAGTCCTCCGCCTTGGCTGGGTACAGAGAGAAGCCAGCGGCAAGAGTAGGTATCAACAGAAGACAGACTAAAACGCTACTAGCGCTTCTCCGTCTCGACGAGGATACCATTTCTTGACACAATACACAGTTTGACCGAAGTATAAGATGTAGAATATGTGTGAACAGGACCGAGATTCAAGCAATGTTGTCTTAGGAGATGACCTCGGATCCAGAAAGGACAAAAGCAATGAATATTAACCAGTTGTGATCATGGCGTACAAGTGAGTTGTCAAGTAGCAGTCGGCAAGCACATATAAGACGAATGGCGGTGTTGGGTTGGAGGCAGGGTCGGGGGACGAAAGTGACGTATAGGCCACGGCGAAGCTGCGAATTGGGAACCGTGTGCTTGATGCCCAGAAACTATTTCTTGGTCACCCTTGTTCAATTGATCTGCGGTTGAAGTGTGGCGACTGGGAATGACCAGACGAATGGTGAAGTATTGGCCCAGTGAGCAGGGGTAGACTGGTCGAAGGCGACGAGGTAGGGCTAGGCTATCGTAAAGGAGCGGCAATAAGAGGAGGAAGCGAGAACCTGAAACGACCAGGGAGAGAGATATGATGTTGCAACAGCTATTTTTGGTGTTTGATCGCCCAGAGATGTACCAAAGGAATCAATACTAAAGGACAAGCAAAAGGCTAAAGAAATGCTCAAGAACCCGTCTAGAGCAGAGGAGAGGAGAGGAAAATGAGTGATAAGAAGGGTGTGCAAGAGAGAAAGAGAGAGAATATAAACAAGCGAACAAGAGCAGAATAACGTGGTACTTTGTGTTTTCAAGTTAAGGAACCATGACCGGCTATCTACCCAGAGTTCCTGCCATGCAGGTAGAATATGACGTCAAAACAAGGAACCACGACCAGGATCAAGCTACCCCACGGCAGACTTTAATGTTTTTATCTCTCTAAGTGGCATGAGGCAACACCAGGTCACTCGCCCTACTTGGCCCTACGTATAAGAAGGCTATATAATATTTGCCTGGAGCTATATAGCTCTAAAAGGCTGTATACCTCTATAACTGGTCTACCTCGCTTACAGTACAGCCTCCTTATTTACCTGGTCTAATTGGCTATCAGCCTTCTATATCAGAAAGAATACAAGCTTGCCTATATCAACCAATTTATTACTTCTGATTAGCCCGATACCCCTGCTTTGACCCATCTATTTATTACCTTGTGCCGCTCAAAGAGATAAAAAACCCCTTATGTATTCTAGAGTCATCGAGTACAAGTAGCCGCAGTTTTCGTATCAGCTACCTACCTATAGACAATCGGCTATCGGGATCACCTATCATCAATTTGTAAGCGATAATTTAAAGATATACAAGCTCCACACTCTATATTACTATGTTAACATGGTTAAGCTGTCATACAAGTCTCAAACATGCCTTTTAAAAACTCCACAAGAGCATCACCACTAAACAACTTCCAGAAATTCATAACGCTTTCTACTCTTTATGATATTAACCTTGTTAATCTAAATGCGTACCATACAACTGCCCGCTGGCTCTTGAACTAGCGTGCAGTGCGGTTAGTCTTTGCTGCGGCATCCTTTGACAGGGCATCAACTTGATGCCGTAGATGACCTTGTTTTCCTCCTTCGGTTTCCCGTGATTCATTTTTCGAGATCTTGGTCCCCTCTTTTCTTGTCGTCTTCATGCTCATCGTGGCTTACTCCCCATCTCGTTCTCTGATTCTCAGAATCCCCATTCCAAATATTGGCGGGTTGTTTGATAGCCTTTTCTCTTTTCTGAGATTTATTCGTAGCCAAGAGATGAGCATTGACGAAATACCAGTGTCCAGACTCTGCAATTGGACACATTGAATCCTTGTTCATGGAACCCCCACGGGATTTCTAGGTCAGGCTGGGCGGTTTCATGCGTATGGCTGTCGTTGGCTACCACATCGCCAAAGTCCAGGATAAAGGCGATTCGGGCGGATGATGCTCCCAATGGGGCAACAAATGGCACGTCAGATTTTGTCACGCTTTGCCAATCCGTAGCAATCTGGTCAAAATCTAGGAGTGGCAGTGAATCGCCCTCGGTGGCTGATGTGGTTCTTGCAAAACATTCGACATGGGGAGGTTCCATTAACGCTGACATAGCTTCTTCCAAGCATTGCACAGCCTATAATAAAGGACTGCTGAATATGCTCGAAATAGGTTTTTGCAGATGCTTCCAGTCATTGCTCTCCAATGTTCTGGCCGACTTCTTTGGCGCCCCTAGTGAGGGAGTTGAGGACTACGTCAACGTTGGCCTTGATATTGTCCCACCACTTCTGCAGCCACACATACTTGGATAACTCGTCCAGAAAGGAGAATCGAAGGGATTCCCCCAGTCTCCGGACCCTGAGCTCACCTCGTGGCTGTCATCCAGAAGTTCTGCTAAGCCTCCTTGGACGAGCATACTCAACGTGTCCAAGGAACCTGTAGGCCCAAGATATGTCAGATTTCCAGACTCAGTTTCCTCGGGAAACTACCCCAATTTGATGAATACAGCTACTCGGTTTCCACGGCCTTGCCGACAGACGTGATAGTGCAGGGTTTCAGACGAAGACTACAGAATACGTGAGAGATAGTAAGGAATACGTCGCCTTGCATCCTTTGTCTGTCCCACATAGTATCGCAGGTAGTTGGAATCGCGATTGTCTCGGATGAAATTCACATTGGCTCCTGTAGTTTCAGCAGTGATGTTCGAAGCACTGTCGTAATATCGGGGAACCGTATAACTAACTAGTCGATTGAAATAGTGCCGATGTCTGAATGAAATTAACACGTCCGACCTTGACACGAAGCGATGGGTAGGCTAGTGAAGTAGGCCTGCTGTACCGATACGGTGGGTCTTACTCTGAGAGAAAACAAAAAAAAAAGAGCAAACGACAAACCTCAAAATCTTGGCTACATGCGACGACGCCGATCGGGTTCGAACCGATGCTCCCGAAGGAATGAGATTTCAAGTCTCACGCGTTAGACCACTCCGCCACGGCGCCCGACTTATTCCCAGATGTGTTGGATGCTGAGCGCGGATGAAGCGTATATGATCCTTATTATATCTCATTCAAAGCTCACAACCTTTAAGAAAGAAGAAGAAAGAAGAAAAACCTCGCTGGAAATAGAGGGTTTAAGCCTAGAAAGCTAAGGCTCTTATACAGAATGAAAGAACTTGACGGGAACTCTCCTCTCGAGTTTGATAATTTCGGCTAGCCTGAGCCACGGTCTCTGGGCATAACAGGCTCCTAGATTACCGAGTCCAGCTATGGAATTAATTAGAGGGGTTTAACTTTGGTTTCGGCTCTGAGCGACGGGGCTCGGGATTGCTCTCTTGCACAATCCTTTTCCAACAGGTCGCAATATACAAGCGCCATGGCCTTTATCACTGCCGACTTTTAACGTCCTCTTACTGAAGGGACGTGAAGTAGCGCCGGGGATCGCCATTCGGGAGTGTTTTCAATACAGGTTTCGGCGATTTAATGAGATCAATGACTTCCCCCGACGGCTCAATAGTAGCGTCAAGTTATCTTTGTTGTCTCCTATTCGACGCCACTCATCTATCTGATTAATGTTGATATCTCATCTCCAATCTTAACGTCTAGGGTGGGGGTCAGGATCGAAACTAGAGCGACTAGCGGCGGCGCGACCCGCGTCTACTTCAGCCCTATTACAGTACTGCTGTTCTTTTACCAACAAGACGACTGCCATAGCTGGTCCTTCTAAGCGTAGAAAAAATGGCATTCCCAGCTCTGGTTTGGGATTTTATGGTCCCTTGCAGTATTGTAGACACTTGCTTCTCAGATTTATTCGTAGTTTGTTAGCATCCTATCGAATCGAGTTTTAAGAAAACCAACCCAAGACCATAATTAAAGCATATAATTTGTCGCGGCTGATCATAACCTTCACTCAAGTCCGACGGTAAAAGTTTGTAGATGTTTTCTAAATTATATGACCTCTTAGACACCTACTTTTCTTCCTTAATAATTACCTGGAGTGTTATAGCTAGTTCCCAGAAAACCTTACTTGCCCTTTCATAACACTCGTCTCTGGAAGGGAAGGCTTTCTCACTGTGAGAGAGATTTCTATTCTGATCTAATCCCTGCAATACGGGCTTCCTTAGTTTATCCCTTGCCCGAAGCCCTCACGCACGCACTCATATACACTCACAGTCTTTTCAATAAGAATCATGTGTACGTCTAGACCTTCATAAAACAGCATCATGTATTGAGTCAAAGAGAGAAACGAGACCGAGTGTACAACAAGCTGACCCTGTACTTTGCAAGTTTTAATCTTATCCCCAATTGGATATGCCATAATGTTGTTTGGCAGCTGTCATCACTGTAACTGGTGTTTCAGTAGGACTGAGTTCATTCAACTGGAATTCAGCGTCTATATACGAGTAATCTCCATGTCGTTCATGCATGGAACTCTTCCCTTATTTAACCCGGAACGTAGCACCAGGCTCAAACACGCTGGTCTATTTGCTACGCCCCGCTCTTTAATTTCTCAGTACTAAATCCAACATCTTTCGCTCAACATGTTGTACGGCCTCGTTAGGTGCTCTCGAGGTGGCTTAAATAATTCTCTCCCGCTGTCTGTTTCCTAGCGGCCCGCTGAGCGAACGCCACCCCGGGTCTGCGTCATCCTAGGTATCATGCGGGTTCAAGATGAACCTTCAACTTATCGACTCTTGTTTCCTATCCCAGTATTCTTCGTCGTTTACCTGAAGCGAGAGCGGCAGCGGCCCATGACCTCGCCCTGACAGACAAGCTCGGCGCTGAATTCGGAGCCGTCCAGGGTCAGGTAAATATCGAAGTAAACGCGGTAAAATGTTCCTTGAGGGGTATCCATTCGCTCAAAGTCCTTCTCCAGGTTCTTGCGAGACAGATCCGAGGTAAGAGTGACAACTTCTTTGATGCCTGCAAAGTGTCAGTATTGTGTTTTTAATTGTGAATATCGTTTCAACTTACGAGGATCCTTGGTGTATTCGGGACAGACATCATCGTCGCAGGCATACAGAACATCCTCGTACATGAGCGTAGCACCAGGAGCGACTTGTCGGAAGAAGGAGACCTTGACAGGCTCGCCGTTCTTGACCTTTTGACCCTTCTGGACAAAGATCTGGCGCGTAAACTTGCAACGGTCCTTTCCATCGAGAGAGGGTACACGGTAGGCCTCGGGGTGGTAGCCCTCCTTGAAAGGCTGGAGAGTGGCCATGAGGTAGTGTCGACGGGCAACACGGTGAGTAACGATTCGCTCCGTGATACCAGCAGTAACAGCACCCTTGACGATAGCAGCCACCGAGTCCATGGGCCGGACGACCTTGGACTGGAACTGAGGAGGGACGTGGAGCTTGATTTGCTGGAAGAGGTACTCGGAAGCACCGAAACCACCGACAACCAGGATATTCTGAAGGGTGCGGTTTTGAGCCTGGATGGCAATGATCTGATTCCTCACAAGCTCGAGAATGCGGTTGACAACGGGCTCGAAGCACTGAAGAATCTCCTCGTTGGTGAAGGTCATGTAACCCTCCTCAATGCCAGCTTCGGGGAACTCGGCCTCGATGCCAACGTCAACGGCCCACTTCTGACCGTTGTTTCGGAAATCGGCCTTGATTCGGTTCTCAAAGTCCATGATACACTTGGCGTAGACTCGACCAGCAGTCTTGGAGCCATCGGGCAACTTCATCTTACGGATTTTGGTTCTGAGAATGTTGCTGAAATTTCGGTTCAGGGCCGTTGAACCACACGAGTCACCGGATCCAGCCGTACATTCAGCAACAGTGAACGGGTTCTCCTCCTCAACCTCGTAAGCAATCAAATCAACAGTGCCACCACCGCAGTCCACAATCAGGACGGCGTCGTGCACCTTGAGGTCCAAAAGACCGGTCTTGGAGCAGAACAGAGCGGCGGCCTCGGGCTCTGAAACAAGCGTAAGACGGTTGTCGTTTTCATCTCGGAGGAAACCAGCCTGAATGGCGGCAGCTCGAGTGGCGGCCTTGCCCGCGTCGTTCCAAATGGCAGGGACTGTCAGATAATATCGGATGTTGCGCTCTTCTCGGTTAAAGACTTCACCCAACGCCTTTTGCAGAGCCGACCGCATGGCCTGTCGAAGCTTAAAGAGGTAGTCGGCGGCGACGTCGATCTCGGACTTTCCTGGTGGCAGAGGAGGGAGGTTGATGGGGTCGATGTATGTGTTGCCGCTTAACATCAGTTGCAGCTTAAACCACTCGACCTTTTGCACGCCGGGCTTGGGGTAGCCAGTGGGAGCGAGGGCGTCGGCGATATCAGGTCCCCATCCTACCACCTTTTGATATTGATCGTAGTAAAGAACGGTCGGAATCTGTCGAGTGAATGCGTTAGCTTATATTTGTCGCTGAAGCTTTGCCATTTTGCTTGTAGGCTAGCGCACCTTTTGCTTGGTGTACGAGCCGGCACCTGGCCACTCGGTAATGATATCTTCCTTAGCTTCGTTGTTGGTCGCAAAAGCGAAGGCGACACCTGAGAACGTAGTACCCTAATGATTGACTGTTAGCCATGGTATGCTGTACTGGTAACTCTTCAAATGCCTACAAAATCAATGCCGACGATCAGTTGAGCCTTGCTTCTGCTAGCACCCTCAACCTCGGCAGCGGGGCCTGGCCGCTGAAACTGCTGATTCATAGGGTTACCCTGGGGAGGACCGGGAGGAGGATATCCTTGAGGTGGAGGAGGCTGCTGTCCGAAGCCAGGAGGACCTCCCATCGAAGGAGGGCCTTGGCCCATAGGGCCCATACCGGGCGGGTAACCCATGGGGGCTCCGGTGTTGATCGGGGGAGGACCGCCGACCATTTGGGTTGGAGGAGTGCGGTTGGGTTGCTGAGTGAGAGGACTGGTGCGACCGAGGGGAGCTTGGCCGGGAGGGAAGTTGGCAGTATAGCTGGGCGGACGGTTTCCGGGACCCGGGTGATTCATCGGGAGGCTCGTCGTCGAGGACGAAGCAGCGAGTGAAGGACCGTTGAGTTGTTGGTGTTGAGGCTGCGGTATTTGGCCGGGAGGAGGGGTTGGGCTCGGTGTCTGACCTTCGGAGGTCTGTATGCTTGCAGCGGACTTGCGTTTTCCGAAGCCAAGGCTCTTGAAGCGGGAGTTCATAGAACTCATATGGAAGGGAGGAAGGGGAGCGAAAGAGAGAAAAAGGTCGAGGAGTAGGACCTGAAAGGTCAAAAGAGGTACAGAAGCACAGGCACAGAGCGTAGCGGCGAGGCGAGGCGCCGCAGCAGGACGGGGAGGACGAGCGGGGATCGAAATCGGATTGGGATTGGGCGTTTAGTAAGAGTAGAGTAAGAGGAGGAGGGGGGATTTCTGGGGCTCGGGTCAGAAATTAGCACGGGGGTGGGG
>JABFAK010000805.1:0-25504 GCA_013266265.1 Fusarium sp. NRRL 66182
GGAGGGATAAAAGGGTTGGCCCTACCTCTGGGGACCGAGAGATGCGGCGGTGGTTGGTGAGAAATTGGCAGTTGAGGTTGTCGAGGTAGAAGGAAGTCGCACTTCGTTATCACCTGCCGATGTTCGTTCTGCCATGCCCAGACAACCTACGCCATCAGGAAAGCAGCGGGCAGGCGCGGGCGCGGCGGGGTCGTGGTTGCTCTCCGACGTCGAGAAGGCGATAGACGGATGACGAGATTGGAGTGGGCAGAGCGATAGATAGCTTGGGTAGGTAGGTAGCGGGTATGGATATAGGTAGGTAGGTAGTTTACGGTGTGGGAATTCGACTTGCTTGCGAGATAATCCCTTCAAGGCAGATGAAAGATGACTTGCAGATGCAAGATAGAGTCTCGATCACTAGGCAGGTAGGAAAAAGAGAGAGGAAAAGGAAGAAGGTAGAGGGAGGGCGGAAGGTAACCTAGGTAGTGGTGTTTTTTTGGGTTTACAGATACGAGTGAGTCTTGGGAGAGGGAGGATACAGGATATAGAGGTGGCTAGGTGGTTAAACGGTTGACGTGTGTGAGGTGGATGGTTGACTCCACCGTGAGCGGCCCAGTGAGGCTTTGACTGGAAGACACACAGCGAAAAGGCGTGCTCCAGCAGTGCTACACTTGCAATAAAGTGCACTGTATGTACGCCTCTGGCCCTCCAGTGTCTGGTTAGGTAGATGGCCTCTCCAGTCTTATCAGCCGCAAACATGCACTGTGTCTGTTTTCTACGGGTACTGAGTGAGCGTGGATATCATGAAGTAACGGCACGACTAAGTGAAGCATCTGCTACCCTCTCTCTACCTCTAGTACCTAGGCACTGGAGTTACCATTCCATGCTCAAGGTCTTCGGCACCGAGAAATAGTTCTCATTCGACCAACTCTGCAGTGCCTAAAATTAGGCGTCCCATAAATGCGAATTATCAAAGGTGCTACTTGCTTGGAGCGGCCCGCTTATCATAGTGGCGTCTATCACGCTGCAAAAAGCACACGCTATCGGGTATTGAGCGGCCATTTCTCTTCACACACTCACGGCAAACCGCTTCTGCCAAGCGAAAAGCGCACCTCGACTGTAGGCATATCATTCTAGCATATTACAGGTAACTTCTCATTCGCATGCACTTTGATTTATGGATGCATAGATACCCAAGGCACAGGCATATATCCTTGGATGGTCCATCATTCGAACAACAACGCCACCAAACAATACGACTTTAGATGCATTGCTCATTGGCCTGGATATTCTTCTTGCGAAACCCTCTGCATGTACATACAAATAGATATGATTCATGATTCTGGTTCTTTTTATTACCTATTCATTAGTCTAGATCAGAGACCCCTACTTGCCCTCACTGCTTCAAGCTAGTCTTGCCGCCTTCAAACTCACTCACATCATACTCGTCAGGATACTTTTCCAGCATCTCGCTAAGCTCCGCCATCTGCGCCTTGTGGTCCTCTGTCAGCTCCTCATAGACATCCTCAAACATACTTCGAATCGGGGGTTTCTTCTCCCGCTCCGCCTCACTGAATGCCTTGAGGATATCCTTACGCAATTCGGTCCGGGTCTCCTTCTCCTTGGCCTCATCCCAGATGCCCTTGGCCTCCATCCACTTGCGTAGTCGTGTGATGGGGTTGTCGCGGCGCTTCCAATCTTCCACTTCTACGCGTGCGCGATAGGCGAATGAGTCGTCGGATGTGCTGTGATGCGAGACACGGTAGGACATGGCTTCAATGAGAACAGGCTTTCCACCGTCTTCAAGAGCCATCTCGCGGGCTTTCTTGGTGGCCTCTCGGACTGCCCAGATATCGTTGCCGTCGATACGGATGGTGTCGATGCCATAACCGATACCGCGGCTAGCAATACCATCACCGCGGTATTGGTCCAGTGTAGGTGTTGAGATGGCGTAGCCGTTGTTTCGGCAGATAAAAATGACAGGGCAAG
Organism: Fusarium sp. NRRL 66182; assembly: GCA_013266265.1. Taxonomy (NCBI): domain Eukaryota; kingdom Fungi; phylum Ascomycota; class Sordariomycetes; order Hypocreales; family Nectriaceae; genus Fusarium; species Fusarium sp. NRRL 66182. The sequence goes on from JABFAK010000805.1 coordinate 1,969, forward strand.
ATCGCGTCGCTGCAATGTTGAGAGCAGCATGGAAATCTCCTTCACTTGCTGCGCCCTCGCCAAAGAAGGCTGTTACCACACGAGCCTTGGAGCTGGGGTCCTGGAGCTTTTGCATCTTTAGAGCGTAGGCAGCCCCAGAAGCCTGGGGGAGTTGAGTCGCTAATGTCGACGAGATTGCATGCTTTTGTGTCTGTGTTAGCCTTGAGATTTTGGTATCGATCTGTAACACTTACAATATTTAGTTCTTTGCTTCCGTAGTGAACCGGCATACTTCTTCCTCGGCTTGGATCAAACTTGTTGGCAAACAATTGACCCATAAAGTCCTTTGACGTCCATCCTCGCTCCCTGAAGAGTCCTTGTTCTCGATACTGGCAGAATACGACATCTTCTCGATCCAACACGCTTGAACTGCCAACGCTAACCGCCTCCTCGCCCGCACTCACCATGTAGAAACTCAGTCGGCCTTGTCGTTGTGCGTCAAACATTATGAGGTCCATGATTGAAATGTAGACCATATCTTTGTATAGACGAATCACTTCTTGGTCGGATATGTCAGGCTTGAACGTCTCATCCACCACCACTCCATGTTGATCTACAACGCGGTACGTCGGTAACGCGGGATACGACTGGGGATCTTCGAACTTGAGCGAGCTTGTAAAGGCACTCTTCAATGCGCCCGGAAAGGAGACAAACTCCGAATTAGGCCGTTGTGAGACGCTGCTGGCCGATCGAATAGCAAAAGGCGTTGAAGATGATCTAGCAATGGTGGCCCTTCGTAGGGCGACTTGACGTAGGGCTCGGGACTTCATGATGGTATGATTGCAGTCGTGTATGAGAGTGTCAATTGGTATTAGGGGTAGGGTTTCTTTTATTCAAATGGCTACAACTCGTCAAGGTGCCAATAGACAGCATTACCGAGGGGTTGTTGTCTCTGATACCGCAAGGAAGCGACGTCATCCTGAGCCGACTCCAACCGTGAGAGCCGAGAGGTGATAAGCCGCGACTTGACGACATTCGGCTCGTTCGTAGGCTTCGCGACCAAGGATCGACTCCAGATCCATGCGCACAACATCATGTACTTGGTAGTCTGTATTGCTCTCTTTCTTTATCTTTCAAACGATCTCGTGCAAGCTATTTGGTGATATTAAAGGTCGGGAATAAGGCTCATGATGTCCATGAGCATGAGGAACCCATGCCTCTTATCCCCCACACATTTCTTATCGCTTACCCCACACTCACGATCTTCATGGATCCATTCCCAGCGTAGTAGACCCTCACCCTCTGACACTTTATTGCAACTGTCAACAAATGTCTGGCACTGTCAGGAACAAATAAAATAACATACTCTATAGCAACCAAGGGAAGCTAGGTAGCTCCAGCAATAAACAAACAATTCATCTGCATTTTGATTTTCTTCCATCCTCAAAAAGTGTAGTCTGCACTTCAACCTCAGCGCCGCGCATATCCTTGACCTGCTCTACAAACAGCCTTCAAAGATCTCTCTCGCCATGTCTAACCCAGCCATCGCAATCGCATGTCTCATCATCACTCTCTTTTTCGTTTTTGCAGCCCTCACGTGGTGGATGAAGGGTCAGGTGCACGTCTTTGTTCGAGCCCTCGCCAGCCATTACCAAGCGAAGCGAAAGAGTACCAAGTCTACTGTGACAAGCGCTGGTGAAAGCGTCTAGGGGTAAGGTAGTTGTCAAATATTCCTCCAAGTTTCCCGCTTCTTAGATAGGACCAGAAGGCCAGCCATAGCTGCTGGTACAAGGCTGTGAGCCCCCCACATCGCTCGCCCCACCGGCAAAATTCCATTTCTCAGCCTCGTATGATTTCTAGATTAACCTCCCATCATAGAGCTTCCCAGCACATCCGAGGCCCAATTCCACCCACAATGGCCTCCTGCACAGCTCTTCGAGGTTTCTCCCGCTCTTTGAATCCTTCAAGATGCTCTACTGCCCTTGTCCGCCCCTTTTGCTCCTCCAATGCCTTCCGCAGCAATAACACCACCCCTACATCCGATCGGCCTACCCACTTTGGCTATGAGACCGTCACCGAGGCCGAGAAGCAGCAGCGAGTTGCTGGTGTGTTTACAAGTGTTGCCGAATCTTATGATAAGATGAATGATCTCATGTCTCTGGGCATTCATCGTCTATGGAAGTACGTTAACCCCTCGTTGTGGCAACCCCTCACTCCCCGGGACTAACACTCGATTCTTCAGGGACTACTTTATCTCTTCGCTCAACCCTGGTGCCACGAACCCTCCTGGACAGCCCCAGCGTATTCTCGATGTTGCTGGCGGAACCGGTGACATCGCCTTCCGCCACCTTCAGCATGCCCATGAGTTCAATCGCAACCCCAACGTTTCCGTCATCATCTCCGACATCAACCCCGATATGCTGGCGGTTGGTCGCCAGCGCTCTCTTGCCCTCCCCGCATCCCACCAGTCTTCTCTCTCTTTCCTTGAGGCTAATGCCGAAGTCCTGCCCGCTCAGATTGAGGACAACTCGCTCGATCTCTATACTGTCGCTTTCGGTATCCGTAACTTTTCGAACATTCCTGCTGCTCTGAAGGAGGCTCACCGAGTTCTCAAGCCTGGTGGTGTTTTTGCCTGTCTCGAGTTCTCAAAGGTGGACAAGCACCCAATCTTGAACACCATCTATAAGCAGTGGTCCTTCAAAGGTATCCCTCTGATCGGCCAGCTTGTAGCAGGAGACCGGGATAGCTACCAGTACCTTGTGGAGAGTATTGAGAGATTTCCCAGCCAAACGGAGTTCAGGAATATGATCAAGGACGCAGGTTTTGCGATTGCTGGCGAGGGTTACGAAGACTTGACTAGCGGCATTGCTGCTATTCACAAGGGTATGAAGCCTCTGTGAGACACCTCGTGTAAATGCATGCGTGTAATTTAGTTTGTAAAATGGTTCATATCATGGTCAGGATGGGCATCACGAATAGACAATTGGTCAGTTAATCTGACAGTGTATAAATAGGAAGTTAACATCCCAAATCACCTTTTACCCTGCCCCTAAATCCTTAGCCCATAACCGTCACTGGCATATCCACGTCCCCAAGGTGCATTCAGGGCCAGAATGATGATTTTTAAATTCTCTTCGCAACTGAACTCCATACAGGTCAAAACTAAAGAAGCCACACCCTCGAGGTCGAGGGTTGACGTCCGAAATCTCATTAGGTACACGATACATGAAAACGAGGTCTGTGAAATGTGCCTCGATTTTTTTTAGTCTCTTACGTCTCCATCAAATCAGGTAGAGGCGAGACAATAGGGGTGCCAAAGAGGCAAAGCTAGATGACAGGAGCATGGATTAGACCATGGACTCATCACCGTAGTGTAATAAAGCTCAGGTTTTGAGCAAAGGATTAATCAGCGGCGGGTGTTGAGGGAGCAGCCGCAGGCGATGAAGTGCCGGTCTCGCCCTTGAGACCTCCACGGCCACGTCCACCACGACCACGATCTCCGCCGCGACCGCGACCACCTCGGCCACCACGACGGTTGGATTCAGAATCGCTGGCGCCCCCGGCACTTCGGTATCCGCTAGTGTTGGTGGCTCCGCCACGACCGCTGGCACCCCAGTTACCAGCACCGCCTCGGGTAGCATACGTCTTGCCCTCACGATGTTGGAAGATTTTGACCAGAGGCTTCGACCGGTCTTCTTGGGTTCGAGTCCTCACCTCTTCGGGCAGACGGGCTAGGGCGGTGTCACGATCCTCGATTGTCTTGAACTGAACGACCTTGTTAGAGTTACCCCATTTTTCAACCTTGAGAATCTTGGCCTTGTCCTCCTCGTTGAATAAATCTCGGCATTGATCTTCAGTGCTAACGTTCATAATAAAGAGGCCAATGATATCAGAGGCAGGTGTCTTGGGAGCAGGAGAAGACACCCGTTCAGGGGCGTGGGCCGAGCCGTTAGCCGCGGCGGGAGTTGGGATCTTCTCAGGTTCCTTGCTAGGAGGAGGGGCAGGACTGCTCGAGCTCTGGGCGGGCTGGGGTGTAGCAGGCTTGGGAGGGCCAGGCAGAGGAGTCGCGACAGTGGGCTTGGCAGACTGTACTGCTGATGGCTGTCGACTGGTGGGTGGAGGAACGCTGGATTGCGTCGACGGAGGGGCGGGAGAAGGAATTCCGGCTGTACCAGCTGTGGCAGGAGGGGGGACACCAGGTTGCTGCTTAGCACCTCGATGGGAAAAGTTGAAGCCTTGGGCACGCATCTCGGTCCCAATACGGCCATCCTGTACCTCAAGAACCAGGTAACCGAAAGCGGCATCAGCAAGATTGAAGTTCCACATGTTCTTGAAAGCACTCTCGTCAACTTGTCCGAGGGTAGCTGGGCCAGCGGCAGGACCACCAAAAGGATTGCCGCCAGCAGCAGTGGTAGGCATCTTCTCGACGATCTGTAGAGCGTTCTTCAGGAGGTTCTGCTGGGCCTCGTTCTGTTGGATAGCAGGCTCTACCTCACTCTTGACGGTCTCCCATACATCGTTGAAAGAAGCCTTGGAGGCAGCAAGCTTGCCTCGGTAATGATCCAGTGTAGGGTTGACGCTGAATTCGTTGTAAGAGCTACCATATCGGAAGTGAAGTCCAGCAGAAATTGAAAAGTCGGCCTTGAGAGTCACAGAAAGCTGGTTCAGGATACCCTCACGTGCGGGAGAGGCGTGTGTAACAAAGATGCGGGTTTCGGTAGGATCGTAAACTCGGTGTGCGGTATCGACAAGCTCACCCATCTGCAAGAGAGTTGTCCACATGGTTCCTTGCCCACCAGCAATGGTAGTGCGGCCTTCGCCATTGTCAAAAAGCTTGTGCATAACGACAGCACCACCAAGACCAAGTAGTCGCAGCTTGACGCCGCCGACCTCCAATAGCATCGACCGAGCCTCATCGATAATGTGTAGGTTGTGTACTTTGTACTCGCCGGTTCGGAACTTCTCTAGAACCCGAACGTCCTCGCAGGCACCCCAGACAGTGTAGACGGGGACATCGAGCTTAACCTCACCACTGATAAGGAGAGGCAGCTCTGAGAGGGGGAGTTCGTTGGCGGGGAATCGACTCTTAACGGGACCTGGGCCACCTTGTTGAATAGCCTTCTTGACGGGCTCGGAGATCAGAGGCGAATACTGGGCAACATGCTTAAGCGTCTTCTCGGCGATTCGTTCCAGGGAAGTGTCGTCGTAGAAACCAAAATCACCAGTGTGGATGATGTGGTCAGCTCGGGCTTGTTTCGCAAGTTCGTTGAGCGATCTCAGATTGCCTGGGACGCTGTTCAGTAGCTGTTCAGTTATTCTTTCCATGGTAACCAACCTCGAACATCAGCAATGCACAGAACTCTTAGGGGGCCAGTTTGGAGGATGCGGCCCTGGTTTGGCAGAAGTGGTGCGGCACCAGCAGGAGGAAGGCCGCCGCTCGAACCGTTTTGAAGGTAGCCTGAGCCCGGGTTATTGTATGGTCGCGGCTGTCATCCATCGGTTAGCCAATATTATTATCAAAGCGCACATGTGTGCACTGGACAAGCGAGTTGTGTTGTGAAGAAGGGCATGGTGACATAAAGATGCGGATCAAAGTTGAGGCCATCCAACGGGGCGCAACGGCGGGACAACACGCGAGCGGGGAGGCAGGCGTGAGAATGGTGCATTATCAGAGAGGTGGGAGAAAACACGGCCGCTAACCATCCAGCAAGTAGCGGCATATGTGACAAGCTGGAACTTGCTCACAAGGAGTCATGGACAAGAGGGAGATGGGTATATCAAGATGGTCGAAAGGACCATCTAATGTAGGTAGCACTCACAGCAGCCATTCTATCAATCAACTGATTCTATGCGCTCGAGGTCGGTCGGAGAGTTCGCGTAATCGGCTGATCGCGTAGGTGAAGAGATGAGATGCTCTGTTCGAAAAGGAGAGCCCTGGAAGAAGATATGAATGGGTATCAAGGTGACGATGAGGAATGGAAAGACAGGGAGGCAATCACGGGGAGGTGGATTTTCGCAGCTCTAGCAAGGCTGGCTAGAGGTAGAGATAATTTCTAGGTGGCCCCAAGAATCGGGGAGTATGTACTAACTCGTTTAGGCGTAGTGTCATCAGCTCTCTCCAGTGACGAGGTACCTGTCCGCCGTGCTGGAGTTGGCCTGGGCTAGAACAGGGGAGCTTTACCTCAATGGCGCTCTGTGACGGTTAATGCTCGGCACGCATCCGTTTGATTAGGTACCGTTTAGGTTCTCGTCCGTTTTCTCTTACCGTTTTGGCCCTGAAGCTACCCTAGGTACCGATGTATGAGCATCAAAGCTTGGCTGAATGATGCTTAAAATAAGGTATGCTGGTAAAGAGCGTTTGGTTTTCTATGTAAGCTAGCTATCTGATGGTTTGGTATTCAAGGGGGCCTTGGTGTTTTCTTGGTCAGCCAGTGTGTCCCGTGTGTTTAACATACACCCAGGCATGTTATGGCCAAGGCATTTCTACCATGCATGATTGCTAAAGTTGTTTGCCTCTGGCAACGCTTCGAGTTACTCAGTTGTACTTCATTTTTTTTGTATTTCAACACAATAGCGATTGCGTTTACATCTTATCCGCTCCTATAATCCTCTACTCCTTTGTGTATTGCATAATACTTGTTCCAATGTCAAAGCAACGTTAATCAACAACATCTCAACAAAGAAAACCTCTTTTATCTACTCTACTTCCTATCATGCGCAGTAAAAAGATGGATCCGTCGACAAGAATATTTTCTCCTGCAGTTGCACTAGAGATACGGTATTAGTAGTGAAATCAGTCTGTTGCTGTAATAACTAAAGTGCATGCACTATGATAGTTAATACACAAAATTTCACGACTCTTTAGCATTTAATCAACATGATCTATTTACTGCAGTAAGAATAAGTTCATAGTCGGAGCTATTGCTAGGTTTGCAGCTCTAACATTATAGGTATGGCGGTACCTTGACCCGACATGTATGATCTGGTACTCAAGCTTGAAACAGTCAATGCGTGCTGCAAGGACTTGACGTGCTAAAGCAGCTGGGTATACACAAAGCAGGAAACATCCCCGAGGAATTAGCAGCTTCTATAAGAATACATTGGAAGAAGCATGGGGCTGACCTTGGCCTCTGGGTACCTACCACAGCTTATATCGCTGATCTTAGACATGGATGTCATCCTTGGATCGTGTGGTCATGAACACCCCATTTACAACCAAAAAATCAACAGCTCACATATGCCATAAGATATCCCGGCTATAGATGAGACGGGAGAACCGTTTGGGCAATAAATGTGAATGTTCTGTAGCCACTTTGTAGAGTACTCTTTTCGAGAGTGCGGAGCAGAGGTTCCTTGGACTAAGGCATACGCCATTAAATAGATGCTTAGATGGTATGTAAAGCAGAATCATTCGACCCATTCTGCAGCTGAACATATGAGCTGTTATACTCTCCTGCTGAACACATGGGATGACGGACAAGTTTGACGAGACACAAACAAACATCCAACCTGTCAAGTCACTTAGCTCATTGGCCGTGTGATGGTAAGCTGTGCAGCTGTTTCACATATATATATAATTATAGCTCACAACAGGCATCTCTTAAGTGAAGCGTGGCCAGAAAGGAATGATCATGACTTTATTGTGTCGCTAAGGTGTCTATATTGAGTATATAACCATTCTTCACTTAGAGACATTCATCACGGGCCATAACAAGACCACCACTGTTGACTCCTGTTGGTGCGATGCTGTTACCATGGCCACTGTCCTAGACAATCTTAGCCACATTGCAATAGCCAAGTCCACCTGACATCGAATCGACCATGACGTTCTCAATCCACATGAATACCAACTGTGATATCCATGTAGCTTGGCCAATGTATTCGTTTTATTGAACCATTCAGCAGCCAAGATGCGACCCAATAAACCAAGCTTATTTGTCACTCCAGGACCCTTTTTCAGGGTTCTTTAACTTTGTTATGATTCGAGGGATTCAAGGGACATTAAAAGTCCAGCACAGACTTTTGACAAGTTAGAAAACTTGCAAGGCTTCATCGCTACATTCATATAGGTTGGCTGGGCTGGCACGGCCATGCACTTGGCACATGGTCAATAGAATCAATCATGTACATATATCATATGTCTAGCAATATAGATATTTATTAGCCCTTCAGTTCCTCAAGTTCCCAACTAACTATTAGGTAGGTGGGCGAATCAAGGACACGCGCGGGCACCAAGAATTTGGCGCCGGACGGGAGCTTTTAGCATGTACCTAATTCACCTCAAATTGGGCACTGAGCCCCCCTGACAGGCGCCATCTTTAGCGCCATAGCGCTGTGATACACTGGAATAGCGCGCTATAAGCGACACGTGACTGCATGGACGTCTAATCCATGCCCCGGTCCGTACCTTGTCAGGACCGACTTATCTCGCCTTGAGCCTTCGACGGACCAGACTCTACTGTCTCCCTTGATTGAGTCTTTGTCTATCCCAAAGAACAGCTGTAATCTCTTACCAGAACAGTTCCTCTGCGATTAAACCACCCGAAACGACTCAAATACGCTCCATCACCCCATAGCTAGTCGCCTGGGGACCCTTGACGGACGGCATACAGAACAGCGGCTCGTCCTTGACCTTCTCCCCATGCGACAACAGACTTGACGAGAACGCCGTCCCAGGAGGTGACCAAACCTCTCATCCCCGAGTTACCGACGTTCCACTCCGTTGCGCCGCTTGTCTCGTGGTGCATCAAGGCCCATGATAGTACAGGATCAACATCCAGCATCGATTTGATAGACAAGCCAGGAAACCGCACAGGCAATCGTGGGCGTGCAAGCCTCCGTTGAGGCCCACCCAGCCGTCGATGATGGTACGTCTCATCATTCATGTTCACCGGACGTCTCTTGTCTGCAGTTGTTCCCCATGATACTCGACGTTCTTTGTCTCTGTCAGACTCAGGCCGTGTTGCTTTTCTTCGTCCCGGGTTTCCCACGTCATCGTCATCCATGCTGATCTTAGTTTGTCGTTTGTCTTCAGACCTCATCTCGACCCCGCGGCGATGTTGGTGGCAGTTTTGCTAGCAGACGCGGCCATTCTAGTCAACTCTCCATTTCTGATCCAAGCCATCATGTCACCGAGGCTATTGGTACTCTCTATGGCGATGAGGACGACTCGGGATCTGAAGGTGGTCGGCCACTGAGTGTTAATCGACCGCTGAGCTTCATTGGAGGCCCAACACCTTACCAGGAATCGCTTCCTCGACCGCCCCCCGATGAACGATTCTTGTCTGTGGATACACGGAGAGGACTCACGCGATCTGATTCCGAATCCTCCGCCGCCGACACATCTCCCATTAACGGCGACCCGATCAAAAGACCCCACACGCTTTCACCAAGCCAGCGGAGCAACTCTTTCGAACAGGGACAAAAGACGCCGCTATCACCTACGCTTTCCCTTCGTGATGTCCAAGCCGACTCGCAATTTCCTCTCACCAATATCGACAATCCAAACGACATTGCCCAGGAACTTAGCAATTTACAAGCTCTCAGGCGGCTGTCGATGGATGTTGGGAATAACAAAGACCCTGATATGCCGCCCATGTCTTTGATGGCCATGCCGGCGATAGCACCGAGCGGTGATGATGACGAGAATGACCCTTCAAGGCTGCTCTGGGTCCCTGCGAGAGTGCATCCAGAGCTCGCTCCGGGTGAATTCAAATCATTTCTGGAGAATAGGGTCCATTCGATAAGACGAAGGTCTGGAGATTCCTTCCTGTCTACCGATTCCGATATTAGCGAAGGCGACCCGGGATCCGGGGGATTAAGACGGAAGAAGTCAATGCTATCTCGTCAAATCGACAACTCGGGCGATCGCGGTGCGGTCGGTTACGTCGATGGTGCTGAGAGATTGGATAGAAAACGTTCACGGGGTCATAGCCATGAACTCAGCCTGGAAGAACTCGTCAAGGATCCCACAAAAGCTGTGCAGAAGTTTGCACAAGAATCTCAAGTTGCGGCTTCTGGACCTGAAAGCAGTGCAGACGACATGCCAATTCTCCCGGCCGTCCCAGGAATGGGTCTTCGAAGGTCAACACGGACAACATATCGCAAAGGTGGGAGTCTTCGCACAGGGCCTCTCGCTCGGCGTTCTGGACATCGACAGCAACCTAGCGAGGACTCTGCATTCTCTCCCTTGGAAGCGCCCAAGGGGCATGGCCTTATACGTGTGCAGTCGGAACCCGTAGCAGACAACTATTCATCCCAAAGCCACGCAGGCAATCGCTCCCACAATTTCTCCCAGGAATCCTTAGGAGATTATGATCCATACGATGGCGTCACGCGCGAAGCCAATGACAACGAAGCCCGACATGCAGATACGTTCCAAGATCTTCCCATCCGATCATCATCGACTCTACCAACTATCGAAACATCAACCCACTACGAAGCTTACAACCAATCCTCACAATCGTTCCCCAAAAGATCGTCTTCCCAGAGCTCAAAGACCAAGCCTGTTTCCCAAAGAGTTTCTGAACCTGAGCCTACGATAGAGGAGGAGCCTCATCGCTCTAACCGACGCAGTGCCAGCCGCCAAACTGCACCCCAACCTGCACCCCAACCTGCACCACAGCAGTATACCTCGCGATCCTCATATCCGCAAAGCCAATCCTTAAGTGATAACCTTGCTGCAAACCCTTCACCCCTACCCGGCGGCGGTGCAGCTCGGACAGATAGCCTCACGTTCATACCAACATTAAACCAAGAAGAGCGAAAGCCAGAAAAGAAGTCAAAGAAGGACCGAGACGATGACTCAGGCTCTACCAAGTCTTCTGGTTGGAAGTGGTTTAAGAGTGGGAATGATGACAAAGATAAGAAGAAGGAAGAAAGCAAAAAATCCAAAACCAAGTCACTTGGTGAAAGAGCCCAAGATAATGTACGGCTAGATGTGATACAGACATCGATCGACAAAAACGCCCCCAAAGGTCGTGAGAGTCTTGTTCTTGACCGTGACAATGTGGAGAGCAAACTGCAGGAGGAACGAAAGAAGGAGAGCCACCGCAAGAGTGATTCCAAGAGGGACAAGGACGGTAGCATCTTCTCATCAATCTTCGGCGGAAGCAAGAAAAAGGAAGAAAAGGAGCGGAGCTCGAAGAAGACTCAACACCTCAAGGTCCCCGAGGAGCCGGTATACAAACCCCTAGTTCCTGACATGGACTATCATTGGACAAGATTCCCTCTGCTTGAGGAGAGGGCAATCTATCGGATGGCCCATATCAAACTGGCTAACCCTCGCCGGCCTCTGCTCAGTCAAGTTCTGTTGAGCAATTTCATGTACAGCTACCTTGCCATTGTCCAAGCGATGCACCCCCAGATGAACGTGCCGCTTTCACCACAGCAGAAACGGTTGGAGGAGGAAGCTCGAAGAAAGCAACAGGAGCAGGAATATCTGGCTCAACAGAGGATGCAGGAAGAGCAGGATGCCCAGGAAGTCATGGACCAATATGACTTCGATTACCACCGGGTAAGTATTTTCTGAGCCTGTGTATAATCATGACTAATCTCGACCACAGGCGGCGGTGCAATACGGTGAATCTGGCAGCGGAGAGGTTGACTATGTTGACGATGCTCAAATTTATGAAGATGAGCATGGGCACGATCAGCACGAAGACTATGACTGCGATGACCCCGAAGGCTACGGACCGGGAGCTAAGGAATACTACCATCAGTACCATGATACTGGGGACGATCGTCGACATGATGGGCGGGAGGACATGTGGTGACAGCCCGAGTAGTCGTGGATAACTCATACCCAGAGTTTGTCCTTATATATGTTAATCTCTATTATTAACACCATCATTAGCTACCGAGGCAAGTGTCTATGGTAGCATGTAGCGTTTTCAATCATCTCTAGCATATGGCGGAGTTCCGGAAGGAGAGCGCAGGAGGGCGTAATGTGTTTGCAAAGATACGTTGTCAAATATTTCCTTTGTGGAAGGGTAGCTACCAGATTGGCGTGGATGCAGTCTTGTATGAGCCATCTCGAAGGCTTTGCCTTTCTATTTCCCTCCACTTCTCGTCTTTGCCATCTTTGGTGGAGTTTTTCTGTCGTCGGAGCACTGGGATAAGCGTTTATGTTTCAAGAAGTGAGGGATTGTCTGGTCGCGGAGGAGAACGTAGCTTACTATGTTTGGAGGATGTTGCTCGCGGTGCTGGTCACATTGCGCTAATAGCAATTAGGAGCATGCACTAGGGCATGATGAAGCTGTAGGATATGACTTAATAGAAATAGAACTGGTGAGCACGATGTTGAGAGAATTACTGGATGGGCCTGAATCTAATAAGAAGCTGCGTTACAGTTAGCAAGTCTTTGCAAAATATCCGCCCATGCACTTCCTACGGCTCTTACATACTTTCGGCATGCCAAACACAATGAAGCTACGGAACCTTTTCTTTTGACCGATGCATCTGGCGTAGATCTTCAGTCTTCAACGTCCACCACCAGGTGGTGGCTTTGCTTCCGGTTCTTCCATATACGACCAAAACTCGTAGAGAGTACGGGGTCTCGTCCGCTTCCCCAGAGCCAAGCGGCGAAGCACTGGGGATGACTGGCAAATGCCTGATACTGTATGTACCTCTTTTTGCAGTGCTGCTTTATTCTATTGCTTCGCTGTCCGGTAGTTATGGCTTCGTTATCATATCGTGGCTGAGGACCACCAACTAGGTAAAAACTGTTGATCATTCGTCATCAACGTCTTTTTTTATACCTTTCTGTCTAGTGTAACAGCCCTCGGATCACAGAAAACCTAAAAGACGTCGATCTATTCCCCTGGGGGTATGTCATGGTGCTGTTGTTGCAATGCTAAGGAATGTTGTATTGCGCGGAAGTATAAAGTTTTGACTGTATCAGCTCAGTCTAACGAATAGGTGAGAAGTAGGTATATATCATGTGAAAAATCATATATGATAGTGGCATATAAATCCTGTTTTTCATATCCAAAGGACACCCTTGCCCTAATGAAATCCCATCCGATTCATCCTTCGTGTGATAATTCCAGCTCGTATCTTGGTGGTGAAGTTTGGTTGGCGGTACGCAATTCCATCCATCCCCGAAGGCTGCAACGGTCATGACGGCTTCAGAGTACGCCAATTTCCAAGGGCGTTTTCACTCTAGGCCTGCCGTAGATGACGCCCTCTCTCGGCGCGGTATGAGTCCGCTCAGTATGCGGCTCATTGACTGTTTTCTTCCGGGGCGAGGAGATTGCTGTGTGACAAGGGAGTCGACACGGTCCAGCGCATCGATAAAGAGGTGGAAATCGGCGTCATCTTCGTAGCTCAGGTTTTCGTCTCTGAGAGCCATGTACTCCATCTCATGGGTACTCAGAGTACTTTCATTAGATGCTGTCGAAGAGGTTCTCCTGGACTTGAAAGGGATGTTGGCTGCACTGCTAGCCATGATGGAAATAAGAATCGATCAAGATATAGGAGATATTTTTTTTGGGATCCACAACGTGGACGAGCTTGGAAACAAAATGAGAATTAAAAACGAGGATTGAGAATAAAGAGAAAAAAAGACGACACGATTGAGCAAGGCGAGCGTTGGAAGCATGTATAAATTATACTTCAATAAAGCTGAATGGTGAGGGGTGGGAAACGGATCTATTGATATAATTTGATTACAGCTGACATGTCGTACCTCCTCGGCAGACGACGTAATAATAGCAAATCAGTCTACGGATATGATAGTCAGCTTCGCTTCCTAATCTAGTACCAATCAATTCCCTGCCCGCTCGCACAAGGTACGCGACGGGTTCTCGGACCACATGCAACGCTATTAGCTTGCCCATTCCTCGGCGGTGTTAGCCAGCATTTGGTGTGTGCATCCCTGTGTTCACGCATTGTGTGATACTGGTTTTAGAGCGCATCTGGGTTGATATTTGGGACGATGACGAGGCCACAGTCGGATAGACGGATGTGAAAACCAGGTAAAATTTCTAACAAATGACATCTTATACATATTGGGAAACACCCTTTTACTTCTTCTCTTCCTCCTTCTTCTCCTCGGGCTTGGGTGTTGGCAGCTTAAAGGATTCGGGTGTGCGGTCCTGTCCAGCTCCTACAGGCTCCCAGGCGCTGGAACCACCCTCAAAGTTGCGGAAGGCCTGGGTGAGCTCAAGAGGCTCTGTGACGATACGCTTCTTCTCCTCATCGTATCGGATCTCGGTGTAACCGGTCAAGGGAAAGTCCTTGCGCAGAGGGTGACCCTCGAAACCGTAGTCGGTCATGATTCGTCGGAGATCCGGGTGGCCGGCAAAGAAGACACCGTACAAGTCGTACACCTCTCGCTCGTACCAGTTGGCACCGTCAAAAAGCCCGGTGATACTGGGCACGGGAGAGGCCTCGTCGGCGTAGGTCTTGACACGGATTCGGGAGTTGTGGCGGACTGAGAGAAGGTTGTAGACGATTTCGAAACGGTGCTCGCGCGTGGGGTAGTCGGCAGCGGTGACAGTGCTAACCTGGGTGAACTCGGCAGCAGTGTTGTCTGAAAAGTTTTAGCAAGTGCCTGGCGCTCAATTGATGCTTTACTGACACTTCAGGAAGCTGAAGACGGGGTAGACGCCAGAGGGTGAAATGTAGATGGTGAGTTCATCCTTCCAGACGGAGAATTGCTGAATGTACTTGGGCAGACATCCCATCAACCAAGCGCCGTAGCGGTGCATGTTATCGGACTTGCTCTGATACTTGTCGGCAGGGTTGACAATTGGGGCCTTGAGGGTGCCGATCTGATCTCGAGGTGCCTTCCGCAGGTTAGGCCCTTCCTTTGGCATCGCGACATATTGACGAGCCGAGCTGGACAAGCAGCGAATTGCTTGGCTATTATGGCCCTGAACAGACGGCTTCGCGGGTCGTAGCGCTGAGGCCAAAGCCCTGCTTCGGGAGATACTGGTCGCCATGGCCGGTTATGTGACGATTCGAGGCCAATTGACGATGGGAGAGGTCGTTGAGTCGAAATGCCTTACAGCGTTGGTAATGATGCGGCAAGCATTGGCTCGAGATTCTTAGTGACAGAGTCGTGATGGGGAATTTCCGTTATTCTGCCGACGATAGACTTGTACCTGAGTCAGTGACTGGGGCCAGTACGACAACAGGTACCCGCTTAGCGTTCTTTCTTCCCTCTCCAACTTCGATGACGGTGATGCAAGCACGTGATTGGAGCTTCGCTCTAGCCACAAACCGCTTAGGCTCCTTTGCATCTTTCACTTTCTGTAGCCTTGATGCATACCAACAAACACCGTTCATCTTCTTGTACTCACATTTCCATTTCCACTCATCGTATTTTGAATCTTCTCACTTACTACGTTTCGACCCCTAATCATAAATTGTCGCCATGGCACCTCAAGATTCATTCATAGAAGAGGAGGAGGATACTTGGTATGCCACACCGCCCGCCCAGGGTAGTGCTCGCTGCGTCCTACTCCTTGGGCCATGTTGGGTACCCGAAGCTAACATTTTGATAGCCCTCTCTGCATCGAAGAGTTCGATCTCTCTGATCGGAACTTCCGACCATGTCCCTGTGGCTACCAGGTGCGATCTTGCCCTTTACCGCACCGGATGTTGCCACTGCTGAGATTTTGGCCACGTTTAACTAACGTTCGAGCTCTAGGTGTGCCAGTTTTGTTTTAATAACATTAAGAATAATATGAACGGCCTATGCCCCGCATGCCGACGACCTTATGACGAAAAGACGATACAGTGGAAAGTTGTCACTCAAGAAGAGTATGATGCACGCTCAGTCGCCACGGTGCCCTGCTGACGAACTTCTCTAGAGTGGCCGAGTTCCGCGCCAACATTCAAAAGAATCAAAAGAAGCGAGCGCTCGATCAACGACAGAAAGAGCTGCAAAAGCGCGAGGCTGAGAAGGAGAACCGGAAGAACCTCATCGGCGTACGCGTCGTACAAAAGAATTTGGTCTATATCACAGGCCTGGCTCCGACCGTTAGGGAAGACGAGCTGCTAAAGACGCTGCGAAAACCCGAGTTCTTTGGCCAGTATGGCAACATCCAGAAGATTTCGATTAGTAACCGAAAGAGCTCGGATGGCCAACACCAGTCGCTTGGCATCTACGTCACCTTTGAACGTCCGGAAGAAGCGACGCGTTGCATCCAGGCTGTTCATGGGTCGCAGAACGGCGACCGAGTGCTTAAGGCGCAGCACGGGACAACGAAATACTGCTCAGCATGGCTGAAAAACGAGAAGTGTGGCAATCCTGGGTGCATGTTTTTGCACGAGCAGGGTGATGAAGAGGACAGCTACTCACGCCAAGATCTATCATCGATGAATAGCATTGCCTCTCAACGGCCTCTCCCTGGAGGTGGCTCGCGATCTGCTTCCCGACAACAAGCTCCTCAACCTACGCCGCCACCTGTTGTATCCCATCCGATGACACGCTCCATTAGTAAAGAGGGGTCTGAGAATGGTGTCGACGGGTCGGCATTGCCTTCTTCAGCTAACTGGGCGCGCAATCCACAGCGAAGCCGCAGAGGTAGCCTCGCCACTAGCGGTGCCGCTTCTAGTCCTGCTATCTCAGCAGCCCAGCCTGTGACCGCCGAGCCCGTGCCAGAGGAAGCAGTCGAGGAGGAGGAGCAAGAGGAGGAGGAAGAGGGGGAGGAGGAGGAGGAGGAGGAGGGAGAAGAGGAAGAAGAAGACGAAGACGAAGAAGAGGAAGAGGAAGAAGAGGAGGAAGAGGAAGAGGAGACCGTGGCAGGCCCTTCAACTTCTAACGCGAAGGAATCCGAAACTCCTGTATCAACCAAGGAGACGTCCGAGAGCCGACTGAAGGATATACTGAAGGCATTGCAGAACTGCCCTTGGCCTATTTTCCCTGAGGCCGGGGCGGACCTAGGCCCACCCATGTTTGACCCTCGGGGTGGCGAAAAGCGTAGGGCCATGCGAGAGGAAGAGGATTCGCGCCTCAGCGGTGAGCATGATGAGCGCACCGAAGCACTTGAACCCTCTGAAGGAGAGCCCGAGACTGGTGGCAGCCTCGCTTTAGGAGGCGAACCCGAGGATCGCGATGCACCTGGAGATAACAGAGGCTTCGACCGTCGACCCAGTACTCAGCCGCCTATTCAACGGCTCTCGACCGACGGCCTTTTTGGACCTGCCCTCACAGGAGGATCGCCGTTTGGCCAGAACTCGGGCAACCCCGGTTCGCGCTCTATGACGCCTCAGCAACTCTTCCTTCGTTCTCAGAGTGGATTTGGTGATGCTCCACCTGGCATCTCGAACCAAACCAATGTTTTCCAGAGCCAGAGCCAGAGCCAGGGTCAAGGCTACAACCGCCAGTCGTCGAGGTTTAGCTTTGCCAACGACAATCCCAGCTCTGCCACTAATGTGAAGGTCGCCGCCAACCCACGTATTATGGCTCAGCAATCCTCTATGATGCCCAATACCTTCCAGTCTCAGGGCAACAACCAGTTTTATGGTGCTTCTATGCCTGGGCCACCACCCGGCCTCAAATCAACCGGCACTCCTCCCAGCATGTTTGGTCAGTTTGGTGGACAGGGTTTTGGTGCACCCAAGGACAACTCGAACGAGCTTCTTCAAAGCTTGATTGGTCGTGGCCGAACTGGCAATAATCAGGCACATGATGCAGGAAAGCGTGAGTACATGATTTCTTCTTTTTCAAACCAGTATCCGCCATCCTCTACCTCCACCCCAGCTCCTGCTTCCGGGCTCCTGCCGTCGCTCTATGGTAACACACCTGGAGCATACCAAGACATGGGCTCTAAGCAGAAGAAGAAGGGAAAGAAGCACAGGCATGCTAACACTTCCTCCTCGGGGGGGAGTGGCTTAGTAGATCTTGCAGACCCGAGCATCTTGCAGGCGCGAATGCAGCACCAGTCTCAAGGCAGCACCGGAGTCGGACAGGGCTTGTTTGGTGGTCAGAGCCAAGGTGGGTACAGTCACAACATGATGTATAATGCCGGTTATGGGAGGTGGTAATTTGTTTTTACTTATTTTGGAGTTGCTACGGACTGGGAGGCTGGATGTTTAGCAATGCCTCCTCCATCTCGGCCTTTTCTTCATGCACAAGGAGGAGGCGTTCTTCGGCAAATCATGGAGGGGCCAAGGTTAAAAATAATGCCTTTTATCTTCTTCGGAGGGGACACGAGGCGATATCAACGTTGCGCAGGGAGGCCAACTTTGCATCAGGCGTCATCTTTGTTCTTTGGGGAAATCGGAGCGTGACTTGAGACATTCTCGAGCCAGTATATTCCAAATTTCGCAGGTCTATCAATGACTGCACATGGGGGTTCACGTCAGGCAAGCCATCATCGTCTTCTACAAGCCCCCTATGTATGTTAACAATGTCGAATTCATCCGCCTAGGTTTGGCGGTTATCTTGGTCAGAAATAGCAATACCTCTATTCTCTCCAAGCTGCCTGTTGTCTTCGTTGTCCCCCCGTGGAAAGACGATGGTTGTCGCCGTAGCATGACCTTGTCCCCCAAGTCTTGTATATAAATGGGGTGGTGGTGTCGTAGTGTAGTCTTTGCGTTTTGCTTTTGTCATCTTGATCAAATGATTGAGCGTCATGCTAACAGTCGTTCAGATGATGAGCTCCCGTCCCTGGACGAGGCTACAAGTTCTGTCGACGCGTTGGTTTCTGACGACCCTATCACCAACACAGCCGATCTAGAAGGTCGTCGGTCTGTGCCGCCCGGTCTTTCTCTGCCACCTGGGCTTCCAGGGAATATATCGAGACCTTCATCCACACAGGGCGTTTTGAAATTCAACAATGTTGTTCCCGCGTTGCCGAGAATGCCACCCCCCGGACTATCCCAAGGCACTCTCACTCCAGACCAGTCGCCTAGAAAGTCCAGGCCAGCAACACCGGTTTCGGAAGCGAGTAAGACAATCAAGTCTCTTGCAACAGAGAGTGGTCTATCACGAGAGATCATAGCTCAGTCGCAACCCGGGCAGACCAAGGGTGGACCCTTGCAGGACGAGGACTTCCCAGCCTTGGATGCACCGAAGAATAAGAGTCAGCCTGCTACGCCAACTCCCAAGGTTACACCAAAGACCAAGAGACATACGCAGGCCGAGAAGATTGCGGACAAGATGATGACAAAGACAGGCAGCCAAGAGACCACGAGTCCGGAATTCAAGGTTCAGGAGGTGCAGGAGGCGAAGTCTAACCAAGCTTCCAAGACAGCCGAGAAGAAACCGATTACTGTCAACACCCAGGTTCCAAAGGCCGTTACTACCAAGCCTGGCGAGTCACCCACGACAACCGAGAAGCCCGCTCCAGAAACCTCAGCTGCTTTTCCTCCATTGCCCACACCTTTATCCGCTGCTGTCTCGTCACCTGTTACCCGAACAGCACCAAAGACTCTGCGTGTTGTTGCTACCCCCAAGACAGAGGCGGCCCCCCCTACTTCTCCCGCCTTGACCATGGCATCTATTACTATGTCGGGTACATCTCGGGCCGTGTCTGCTAGTTACAGACCAGAAACACCCGGCAGCGAGATGGCTAGTGACAATGCCTCGGTGGTATCTGCTTCTGTTACCCACTCTCGCGCAAGCTCTCCGCCTCCTACCAGAATAGGATCTGCTGCCGTGCGAACTACAACCAAGAGCCAGCTGCGCAAGCAACGCAAAGATGGCCTGAAGCAAGAAACTAAGGCAATTGCTGAGGCTGCTGTTGTAGAGCCCGAGGTTCATGCCCCAGTGTTGGGACGAAAGAAGAAGCAGAAGAAGGAAAAGCCTGTCAAGACACCCCAGTCTCAGGCTGTAACTCCCACGCCCGAGCCAGCGAAGACTGAAGCTCCTACTGCCGGGCCTGCTGAGACGGAGCCACTCAAGGAGCCGGTGCCGGAGCCAGAAGAGGAGCCAGTCAAAAGCAAGGCGACTCAAAAGAAGGCGACGAAATCCAAGGGCAAAGCAAAGGAGGTCGAGCCTGAGCCAACTTCCACACCTCCATCACCTGCCAAAACCCCTGCTCCCGAGACCTTGGAGACCTTGGAGACTTTGGAGAAGCCACATCATGGCCCTGCCTCGGTCTTTGCCGAGATCAAGGATGCCCTATGTACCTCGAGCGCAGACAAGTTGCAATTGCTCAAGCCCATCACTGGTGGCTCAACCCGCACCGACTACTGCTCCGCCAGCAGCAATGCCAACAAGGCCAATGATTGTAAGGATTGCGCCTGTAAGTGTGGAGAAATCCAAGACGACGATCTTGCAGCCTTGCGCGCAGGCAAGCCTGTCCGGAAGCAGTTCCATGTTGACGGTAGCCGTATGCTCATTACCCCCAATGGCGACTGTGTCCGCGGCCTGACACCAGAGGAAGAGGACATCTTTCTCGAGCTCCAGGCCGCTATCGCACGGACGGCAGAGAATCCCGGATCTTTTATTGCTCCTCGACATCAGCCCGGAAGCGGAGCATTCTCTCTGATCAAGGGCAGAGCCGTGCCCAACGGACGTCCTAATATCTTCCCCGCCACTGCCCAGCTACAATCTCAAGATCCCATCGGGAAGCTTCAACGAGAGGATGCACTCAGCTACATCAACCAATATGTCCTCCCTCGCCTCAACCTTGGGAACACTAACATGGGATTCCCCAAGGGCGCGTCACCTACCAAAGATGCTGCTGCTGCTAGCCTCAACTCGCTGGCACCCTACTTCTATGGGCCCGATGCCGCTGCCGGAGTGGGCATCTACAGCCCTCCCGATGGAGCGCGAGTGATGCAGGACTTTAGCTCGGCTGGTATGTCGAACGAGGAACGTGGGAAGAACTTTGGTATGGGTGTCGGTGGGATGCCCCTGATGAGCGTTGAGGATGCCGAGGGTGCGCTTGCGACTGCTCGACGGGAGACAGAGAAGTTGGAGAAGGGGTTGAACCAGGTGATTCGGCGCAACAGGCGGCTCGTTCTCGGAGGTAATAATTGAGAAGGCCACTGACGACACACTACATTGTAACAACACAGTATATTCTGGCATTGGCAGCTCAGGCATAATTGCCGCTGTAACTGTACTATACTTATAAAACAGGTGGCTATAGAACATCTGACGATGAACGGCATATCCATGTACGAGTAGCGCAAGACAGGGGTTACAGGATTGTAACGACGGCATCAGAGGAATGAATGGACATGGACTGATTGCATTGCTGATAGCTCCGTAGCCCACTATCATAGTGAACATGGCAATGCCAAATATCATGATAAACATTCCCACCAAGGATGCAGTATAAAATAGACGTCAACTTCAAATCCTACGCTTAGAGTGAACACATAGCCTCTCCTTGTTAGATACATGTGTATATGCAAATCACCAACGCCGTACGTATATGCTAGATCTTTACATGCATAAAAATAACACCAGGATATCAAACCTCTTCCCTCTTCCTGTGCTCCCCTCCACTCGCATCATCCCGCAGCTGTCGACGGTCCACCCTGAGGGCTTTCCTCGTACCAGTCGTAACCTGCTTTCTTGCCTCGGCGGATAATGACTCGCGAAGCCGATCCATGAGTCTTTCGAGAATCCATTCTGTCTCTTCCTGGCTCCCCATGAGCGGACTGCGATTACCGACCCAAGACCAAGCTGTGACCCCATCATCGTCCGAATCACTCTTACCATGGCTTTCTTCAGGAGAGTCTCGATTATGGTGACGACGGGGACGTCTACTCTTGGGCTGGGCTTTGCGATGTGTATCGGCATTGCTTTCGTCTTCGCCGATGAGCTTGAGATACCAAGCCCACTGCTCGAAGGAGTATCTGCATGGCTTGGATGATCGGAGGTGGTTTGTGAGGACTTGGATTTCGGAGATGAGGAGGAAGTGGAAGTTTGTCCCCGTAGGTAGCTCCTCGTGAGCATCGCGGAGGCGAGAGAGGGAGCGGCGAACTCGGGCTGTAAATGTTGAGTTGGCACGGTCGTGGCCTAGTCGCCGAATAGAGGAATCGTCTCGGTCCGCGTTGGAGTGTCGAGACCGTCCACGTGTGTTTTCTTGGAGAGTCTCCTCTTCCGTCTTGGCCATAGTTTCTGCCGCGCGGTGGCTGGAATCCTGTGGAGGAGAGAGTTGTTTCTTGAGGTTCTGGGGAGCAGGTTGCTCATCATGGCTTGGATAGATCATGCCAAAGCTGCATTTATGGAGAATGTACTTGAGATCGCTGGAAAAGGATCCCTCGCCAGGGAGGATAGTGACATTTCCAAGCCGTAGCGTGCCGTCGCGTATAAGCTTAACTACCGTATCCCCCGCGTTGGAGATGAGAACCGTCATGGTGGGCAATGCAAGGAGAGACCAAAAGACAAAGAAGGATTTGCCAGCGTTGGAGGCGGGCGTAACATCGCCGTATCCGATGGTCGTCAGACTGACGAAGCAAAAGTAAAAACCTGAAAAGTAGGTCCATCCTTGGTAGTTTTCTTCGCACTTGAAAAAGATATAAGCGCCCAGCAACCAGAGAATAAGCCATGTGGTTGTTGATGTTGCCATGGCCATCCAGCGACGGCGAGAAGACGTTTGGGCTTGGATCTTGCGCATGAGATCGAATTCGGCCTTGCGACGCTCAAATTCTGTTTTTGGCAGTTGCCTATCATCACCCTGTGTGCCCTGAGAGAGCCCAGAGTCCCCAGCGGATGGCTCATGGATAGGCTCGAGCATACCATCATCGCCTTTCTTGGCCATGGTGCGAACCAGACGCCGACGCTTCTTTTCTCCCATGCGAGCGTCGACCTGTCGTTTGCCTCGCTCAAGGACAAGACTGCGGATGGAACCAACGACCAGACCCAGGCTTATGACGCCGACCAAGGCGTATGGCATCATGAGAGCGCGCCCCAGAGTTGTGTCTGGTCTGAAGTCGCCAAAGCCGACTGTGAACAGTGTCACGTCGGCCCAGTAGACGGCGTCGAGGTAGTTCCACTCCTCTATGCGGGAGAAGACAAGGGCGCCGAGGAGTAGATACATGATGAACATGATGGTTTGGAGCATGAGGGTTCGCTGGCTCGGGGTGAGGTTGAAGTCCTTGCTGTAATGACCAGTCGAGGCTCCGTAGAAGGTAACGACCATGAGGGAAGCGTCAACAAAGTAGAGGATGGCAGCCCACATGCCGTAGTAGAAAGCCTGGGACCATACCAGCTCTTTGGAAGGGTACTTGAAGCCGTCGTAGAGAGGATCAGCGGCTGTAGCGAGGAGGGAAATGAGCAAGACGGCCGAGATGTACCAGCCGACGATGGTGATGGGCTGTGCGATTGAAAAACGGACACGACGGGCCATGTTGAGAAGGAGAAAGACGTTTGAGACGACAGCCATGGCGAGCTGGATGGCGTTGATGGCTGTGAGCCATACGGGGTCATCGATGAAGGCTGCTTCTTTGACAAGTTCGCCTGGGACTAAATGTTGTCTCCATGGTCGGACGAGGGCGCATATACTGAAGGCTGAGGCGACAGGACCGAGGGTGCCGGCGATCATGGGGAATGCTGAGGAAGCAAACCACCAGCGGCTGAGGATGAGTTAGAGGAGTGCCTATAGAGAGGAAGTAGGGAGAGAGAGAGAGAGGGAGAGGGAGA
>JABFAK010000809.1:0-22662 GCA_013266265.1 Fusarium sp. NRRL 66182
CCCCCCCACACACTATCAGATAGACAGAAACACATAGCGTCATAAAAAAAAAGGATTTCGGGGAAGGCCAGCATAGAAATCATTGGCATAGTTCTTTCATGTCCTTCTATCTCCCTAACTAGACCAGGACGCTATCCATCAGCAAAGGGTATGATCATCTTTCAATCATCTCCATCGTAGCAAACCCCCAGCCCCTCATGATTTCCGTGTCATTGGTTCACCTGGTTCCCTCCTTCGTAATACACAAGGTAAGCTTTTTATCGCATTGTTGCGTTGGTCTTCCGCGTGCTATAATGGACGTCATGCTCAAGCACGACTCGCAGAATCGAGATACGGATAGAAAAGGGGCGTGCATCAAACCGGCATCGTCCATCCGGCAATGTTAAGAGGTCACGAGTACAAGAAAAATCGCAAAACAAGTAGTATCGTGGTCAACACGCAGCCTGTGTTGTTAGACTTTCAGAAGGACAACGCATGTAGTTACGCACGCAGCGTGACGTACGGCCTATGGTCCAGGCCCATCAATGGTTACAACCATCTGGTGAACCTGTCATTTTCCTGGTTGCCGAGCGCTCAATCACCGCACCGGTCCTTTTCGCCTTCGCTTCTCGACCAATTGTGCTGGTATGCCAGCTGATTGCCACGAGCGTAACTGTTGTCGAACCCACCCGTGGATCCGTAGCCGTGCTGGTAGCTTGGGTGGTAAGGGGTCGTTGTATCAGTAGCCGAAACTCCTTCGCCATGGCCGAAGCCGACACAAGAAGACTCTGAGAGTCCCTCTCCAGATAACTGACTTGAAGAATGGTGGCCAGGCTCGCTAGCGTAGGCTGATGATTGCTGCTGGCGTCCGTCTCCAGAGCGGCCGATCCTGGTGTTCGACCCAGTCATTGCGGTGTACCAAGAAGGCTGGTGGGTTTGGAGACGCGGTACACCGGCATAAGAGTGCTCATCGGGAACCAGATGGACATCATTCAAGCTGAACTGAGAATGATTTGCTGATGAGCCTTGATACAAATAGTCAACCGCCGGGAATTGAGTCGGGGCAGGTCCATGATGAGTGTAGCCGAGATGGACAGGAGTGGCTTGAGGGTTGACCGTCGTAGCAAGGAAGTTGCGGCGATCGCGGCTAGTGTGAACAGCATATTCCGGCACATAAGGTGCGCGGCCCTCGTTGACCGGAGCATGTGCACGCATCGATGGGTTTCTATCAGTCAGTACATACTCGTTCGAGCCATAGATGCCAGTGCCAGCATAGGCTGTTTGAGCATAAGGAACGCTGTTAAATGAACCTCGGGGATCGATCGTTGGCGCCTGCGTTTGATGATTAATACTGAAATAGCTCATTGAAGGTGGTATTGGGTTCTGACTGTCATTGTAGGCAAGACTGGAGCGTCGGTCGGTGTCCAAGGCCATGCCAGAGTTCGAGTGAGGAGTGTTGATGCCGAAAGTGTAGTTAGTAGTTCGGTTGGGCGCATCATCATCATATGGTTGAGAGCTATGAACAAGTCGAGGTCCAATGTTGGCAGCAGGAGGAGTAGGTGAGAAAGACGAGTGTTCGCTACTATGCTCACTCATGGATCCTTCTTCCTGCACCGGCTCGAGAGGCGACGAGTCCTTGACAAATGAGATGGGGGATTCAGCTGCTTCCCCAGAGTGTCCCGAGGGGGTAGGGCGGTGGGCAAATGTTGCATCGCCCTGGTTGGAGAAATGAGAGGGGAGTTGAGCGGATGCAGTTGCCAGGGCATCGACAACCTCAGGGAGAAACTCAACAGGAGGAACATCTTTGAGCGACCCTTGCTGAATCTCCTGGTGGAGGCGTTCAACGATATCCAGAATTTCGTCATGTGTTTTCCCTTCTCCAAGGCTTTGCATAATCCATCGAGGAACGAGGTCTCGGCTGGTTGTGTCTGTCAGGCGCTTAGCCTCACGCCTGCGGATCGAGAACGTCCAAGATCGAATGGCGATGCGCTCTTGATTAGTTTTGTTGGGGTTCTCCAAGCCTCTGCTCCAGAAAATCATGCGAACGATCTGCTCGTACACCATTCCAATCTGGGTGACGCTGAAATCGGCGCCGGTGCGGTAACGAATTCGCTGATAGTGCTTACGGCACATGCACACCCAGACACGCTCGGGGATGCGGCGTGTGCACACCTTGTTCCGGCCGAAGAGGTGAGAGATGACTTTGCGAGGAACGGATCCAGTGGTGCAGCTTTCGACTGCCATACAGATATCACCCCCCTCAAGAGGCATGTTGACATCTACCTTCCGAAAGCGACGGCATGCTGCAACAACACGGTCATTTGGGCTGGTGTAGGGCGCTGGGTTCCCTGGTGCAGCTAGACGGGTGTTTGAGTTAGCGTTGCAAATATTAACAGCAGTAACAAACAGAACATACTTTGCAGGCTATCAGCAGGTAACGCCATGCTCCCCTGAGCCTCGAAGGGAGACTTGGAGGCCATACTGGGAGCTGGGGAGCTTTCTTCTGAATGGGCCCAAGGATACTGCTCAAGACCTGTCCGGTCGTTCAACTTGGTGATTTGTTGTGGCGGAAGCACTGTTGGCTGAGACTGTCTAGGTGCGAATGGTGACAGAGAGGAGGCTTGGGCGGGGCTCGGCGCTGAAATGGTCCGCTTGTGTACAGGATCCGACGCTCGCAAGAAGCTGTCTCTTTGCTTCAGGTAGCTGAGGAGAAGGGGACTGTTAGCAGACGTTGATGGAAGAATTTATATGTTTATGATGACAAGACACAATGTGTAAAAGCCGGACGAATGAGCCCGATGAAGTGAAGAAAGCGTTTGTTTCCAGGCTGCCTGAACAATTAGAAGGCGGTGTATTCCATCAGTCATTCTGATTCACAGTCACCAGATCGAGTTTGCGATTCGACAATGATGCTCTGACAGACGACTTTTCTGAGCTCAAATGGCACTAAACCCGCCATCTGAAGCATGAGTTTGCAGCAGGCAGCTCTTATCCTCGTGACAATAGATAGCGCTGGTTGTGATTCATGAACAAACGAGAGAGGGCATCAGACCGCAAAAAGCAGAAAAGATAGATAGTTAACAATTCATACCCTTCTCAGAACGAGGCAAACGCTGAATTTGGAATGGCAGTAGATAATGCTCGACATCAAGAAAAATTGAATTTACCTCTGATCTTCTGACAAATGATTGTGCTTTCGTCTCATCATCCTAGCCTGTAGGATAGATTCAGATGGACCCCCGGAAGGCAATGGGCCAGCAGAGGTCACAGTGACACCTTGAGGCAACCGAGTGTCTGGATTCATGGGCGGAACGGTAACAACTGCAGGTAGCGGTGCTGTCAATCTCGGAAGACGCTCTAGTTTAGCCTCCAAGTCGGCAATGCCCGGTGCTAGTGGATGGCTCCCGTTGATAGTAGACACTGATGAGAATCTTGAATGGCCAGCAGAGAAGGTCGATGAACAGCATGACGAGAAGCTACTGCGGCTATCCGAGATTCTGTGGCTTCTAACCCCAGGTGATGGGTTGTAGTCCGTCCAAAGACTTGACCTTGATCCATGTTAGCTAATCTGCTCTGTGAGGTCCGTTTAGATCAATGGAGCTGGGCAAGGCATAGTGAAGTATAAAATGAAAGCATGGGTCCTCCGAGACCCAAGTGGCGTGTGGAAGAAGATAGAGAAAAGGGTCAGGTGCACAACACGTAAAACAAAAAAATCCAGTACAGACTCACCTCCTCGTATGCTGAGAAGATTGGATCTCGCTGTCAAGACCTTCTTGTTAGTGGAACTGCTGCATATGCTGTGCGGAGATTTGGCTGGCTTTAGCATGTGGGAGCGTACCTTTTCGGTGTCCATGCATCTTGGTAGACGTCTGGGATAGAGGGCGTCCTACTTGAAATAGCGTCAATACCAGGACTCGGACTTGTATTTCAGACTGTCGTTTAAGCGTGCTTACCGAACTGGTAGCGGGTAAGGTGCCGAAGCACCATGCGATTTCATGTTTGCCGATTTTTCCATCGACACATGTCTGGAATGAACATTAGATGCATTATGTAACCCTTTGGAGTGTTGTTGCTGCTCTCCCCAGGAGATGGCGGAGAAAGGGGGTCGTGAAGAATTGGCCAGACCAGCATCTCGAGGCAGAGAGTAGCCACCTGCATCCCATGGAGTACGAGTTCTACTATCAGGCTGTACACTAGGTGTACTAGGAGGAGCGCACTCAGGAGATGGTGTCGGTAGCGGAAATGATGAACGTCCTCCCTCACTTTCCGCACCATATTGTGACGTACTTTCTCGATTGCTTCCTGCTTCCGTATCTAGTTCCATGAACTGATTGAGCATCGATTCAATCTTCATGGTGAATATGGATATAGGAAGGGCTTTAGAAACTATCGTGTAAGGTGGTTCGAGTAATTCTGAAAAGTGTCAGGTTTCGGGCAATGCTGCCAATTCTCTTGGAAAAGAACTAACAGCGGTTATACGTATTGGTATTATGCTATTGGGGTCCAATGCCGTCTTTCTGATGATGATAGATGGTGCAATAGATTACAATCTAATAGTAACTGTCGAAATGTGCTAGAAACGGGTTCAACCTCGTTCCGGGGCAATTATTGATTAGTAGGTTAGAAAAAAGCTCCACAGACTCGACAGGCTCAAAAGAATGAAAATGAAGAAAGGCGAAGTGATTGGAGAAACAGTCTGGTCAGCAGCCAGGGGAGATGTCCGTTTCTTGTATGCCTTCCAGGAGACCAGGGTGCTTGCTCGGTGATGGACAATATGAAACTTGGCAGACAGGTGCTCTTTTGTGTTTCGACACGGAGTGGAAGGGGTGAGTCAAGCAGTAGGAGTGCCAGATAGATCAAGTCTGGCCCGCTGAAGCGAAGAATTCAGGTTGTCGATCTCGTCAGGGACCAGGGATATTAGGGTCTCGTTATCGGATATAGCCCCTCAAGCTTTAGTTCATCGGTGCCGTTTTGTCTCGACGATTCAGGGTTCAATTGATGATGGAGTTGGACAGGGGAGAAGCCCAATGGCTAGTAGTCTTGGATCCAGACGTAGTTGGCATGGGAGAATTTGATAACACGAGAGGAGGTAGGGGAAAGGAAAAGAGATGAGACGAACGAATCCGCTACGACAGGAAGCTATGACTAGTAGATGGACAGCGCATGAAATAGACAGTAGGGTTAAAGACGGTAGTCGTTTGGGGTTGGGACTGGGGTTAAGGGGGTCAAGAACGGAGGGCTGAAAGGGTGTGGAGCAAAAAGAAAAGGATCAGGGATCAGGGACTTTTCATAAGACATATGGGAAAGGGCTAGACTAGTCTATATCGGTGTTCTGAGTAAGGAGAGAGAGCCATGGTCAATCTCCCAGAGAGAGTAGAGAAGAGACTCTGAAGGACTAAAGCGTTGGCCTGCAGCGGGAACCAGCATCATCAATGTAAATCTGCTAGGCTATGACTGCAACAGTCAGTCCTGACCCGGTGGCACAGGCGCGGTGCCGCATGCATTGGGTGACAAAGCCAGAGAGAAGACGGACCTGACACGATTCATCAAGCTGTCACGATCTAACAGAATCTCTCTGGATGACCGTTGAGCGTGGGTCGACTAGCTTCTTGGGCGAGGCCTAGCATTGTGGTGGCGCCAAGGTAGCCTGCACTGAAGATTTCGAGAAGCAGCCGAGCCAAGCCTGTCCATTGTTTTACCGGCAGTTTCGAGCACGGGGCCACCCTGGTCGGTTAGCATGACGGGTTGGTTGTAGATCATGGCGTTGAGAGCCCCGTCCGAACCATGATCTCCACAAGGGGATAAATTGTCCGTACCAGGGTCGGGAAATCCAAACGTCGGAAGTACGAACTCGACTAGGGTAGCTTCACATAGGCGGACCAATCTTTGGACCAACGCTGGAGTCAATAGAGGGATATCCCAAAGCAGCAACAGTACCCCTTTTCTAAAGTTGCTTCGCACCGTAAGGATCACCGAGAGGCGCAGCCGTCTATCATCTGGAGGCTGACATATGCCCCAACGCGGGAGACCTTCTTTCAAGGGTCCTGGTTGTGTCGTCGAATGAGGGTCCCAGAAATGGTTGTGTCACAAACGCAGAGAGTCTGGAGATGCAACCCCATGCTGCCAGAAGGAAAAAATGACAGGCACAGAACAGTTACAACTAGTCAACAGCTGGTCGGGAGGTGCCGAGACCAGGTAGGATGGGCTGTTCTGAGTAGCATTTTGCGACCTGGAAGATCATCTCTGTTAGTGGACGATGGATCGGAGAGCTACACAAAAGATCATGGACAGCTACTCCGCGCAGCCGTCGGCCTAGTGCCTGGGCCGTTGTGTAGACGCTGTTCCGTCAGTCACTGCACCATATGCTAGATACATATGTATCACTCGTGTTTGCTTGGGCACAACCAGGCTGCCTGATTGCTTCTCAGCAATAACACCATAGTGTGGTCAACACAAGCCAAAATGCTCGAGGCGGCTGTTCGGGATATGAGCTCAAACAGAGTGGGTTGGAACAGTGCTGGTCAGCTCGATTCCCAGATCGATTGCGTTACGTTATATGCCAGAGGGTGGGATTTCTGGTGGTCGAAGCGTCGGTTGACAACTGGGTCACGGTTGTACTTGGTGTGCTCTATCGTGTGTCTCGGTACGTTAGCGGCTCATCATTCGACCGAACTTGCGGGCTCCGAATATTGTAATAAACACTGACGTTTTAGATTCAAGTTGGATTGCATCGCTGGCGATGTTGTTGAGAGTTAATAATAGTTGGAGGGTCGCAAACTGTTCCGTGTCCGGATTAGCATGCCCCACACCAGATGCGTGCGCCTGGGTAGCGTGGAGGATACATACCGTGGCACACTGCTCAGGTAAGTTGGTAAGGATCAAGGATGATGATGATGATGAAAGGTTTTCGATTTGTGGGAGAGGCTCAATGGTTGAGCTAATCAGTTTCACTTCCAGTCGAGTCAGTAGGAGGCTATACGAGCAAGGATAGATACTGTAATTCATGCGCAGGCTCGAGCTGATTTTAGCCGCTGCATTGGAAAGCAAATAGGGTAAATGGCTTCGGTCCGGTCTTTGTTGAACAGATGTTGAGTCTTGGCTGTTGATGCCTGGATGCAGTTGGTTGACGATTGAAGCGGCCTTGGATTCAGACGTGAGCGCATAAGCTGGTGTTCATACTTGACTGGAGATGAATTCCCCTGCGAGACGATGGTGCTGTGCCAATGTTTGCCTTGCTTGATTGGATTGATCGGGGATGGATAAGAAGGTGTCAAAAGCAAATACGTCTTCCATCTGATAATGGACCTACCCGCCCAAGAAATCTAGGTACCTGACTAAGCCTTGTGGAATGGGATGCTTCATGAATCAGGGAGGTGAGGTAAGAGTGACAACTATTTTAGCTTCCTAACTACCTGGGTAGGTAGCCTCCACACCTGATACTAGTTAAATTAGTTGATCTTCAACATCCTCCATCTCTAATCTCTACTTTATGCCCACTTCACGAACCAGTTCCCCAGATGTTTTCCCCTATTCCATTCTTGACCTGGCGCAACTGCGTCAATCATTAGCGCGAGCCACACCGAGCGGTCCCACCAGCACAGATAGCGTCTGATACCTGCTTCGACTCCTCACAGATCCGCGCCCTGGCCCAGCTCGTAAACTTCGTCTCGTGTGCCAGCTCAAACCTCAGTGCCAGGGCAGGGTATGCTGATATACCACCAACTTCTCAAACACCAACACCCCTCCCTGGCACGTACCAGTTTCATCACGGAGTAAAAGCCGGAAATAGAATGGCTTGAGAGGCTGTTAGTCCCGGGACGCAGAGACGAAACACCGCCAGAAGCGCGGCAGACTACAACTAGAATCCGATCCTCATCCGTGGCCGTCCCATCCGTTTATGTCCCCACTGCGGCTGCGCTGCCCGTGAAGCCCAGGCTTCTTCACAAGGAGTCCTGTTTGGACGAGTTGCATTGGCAGCAGTATGCTTGTTCTCGAAACGTTCCTGACACTTCTCGGAAAGACGATCCGATGAGGAGCCCTCGATGCAACAGAACCGACAGGGGTGGATAAGGTAAAGTCAGGGAGGGAGCCAGCAATCGGGTCGAGGTCCTCATCTGGGTCGTTGGCCGCCCCGGCAAAGCATATCATGATGCTTGACTTTGCTAGCTGCATGGCCTAGAAAGAGGCCATCTTCAGCTTGACCTGATCTGCTGTCATTGAGCTTGTTTAAACAGCAGACGATATTTTATTTTGTTTTGTTATTCTTTCTGCGCATCATTTGCAGATCCTCCAATCTCCCGACCTTCCCACTCTTGATGACATTCCGCTTTTGTTTTTAGAAACACCCCAGGATGCCCACCGTATTTGCAGTACGCTACAATCCCCCAGATCATTTAGGGCTCCCTGATCTTCTTGTTGAGTGATTGAAGACTAATTAGGTACCGACAGAGTACGGATACCGTAAACATGGAATGATCGCGGTTGATAAGCAGGGGCATGCTTGCAAGTGCTTAATCCGCAGCCATGTAAGTCTGCTTCCAAAACACCCAACATGCAGCTCTATTCACTCTTGAAATGCATTGTCTGTTCTTCCTTTCCCCTCATTCTCCCCTTTTTTTTTGGGTTGTTTTGTTCTTCAGCCTACAAGCTCCAATTTGTTCATCGAATTGATATGACACTAATGCAGGTCCTTGCATCCACCGTCTTGGGCGTTCCCGGCCCCGTACTCCGGGCCTCGGCTGCATCAGACAGAATGTCTTTCAACCCCGATAGCGAGCTAACCTAGCACCTGCAGACGAATAAAGATGCTGTTTCAGGTTGGTCAATGGGGACCAGGAGCACCGCAGGATGAGCGGCACGCTCTCCAGAAGAGCAGCTGTGCCACCTTCAGACAGAGACAGATTGAGACGCCAACCAGCACTTACAGCAAAATGGATCCCATGCCCGAAACATCCATGGGGTTTTGTTACTTATGAGAACAGGGTATGATACAAGGCTGCAAAGCTAGTGTTCGAGCCGATGACAAGGGGACACTGAGAGGATTTGTTTTAGCTGCTGCTCCGTTGTTGGCTGGGCTTGGTGACTTGGAGTCTTATCGTAAATTCGTTTCCTACGATGCTTGGATGGCAGACAATCAAGCTTGTTAAACTAACGAACCCTTGATCCTGGAGATGTGTTTCATGCGGGGGCTGCTGAACAGTGCAAAGTGTCACACTGGATATTATACCGCCCCTTGCCTATACCTGAAGCCCCGAAGCACCATCCTCTATACGCTGACTTGATGCATTTATAAGAGAAGCTAAAGTTTTCTGCTGCTCTTGAGCCTGCCATTTTACATCAGGTAAACATGTTCAAGCTAACATAGACACAGTTCGCAAGAGAGGCGGACAATTGATATAACAAACTCGAATGATGCCGTATAAATGCATTATTATCAGTGGTGTTATTAATTAGTGAGTCTCAGGAGAAGTTCGCCGAACTAAGCAAAATACACAGTCACTTGACACACTCGATTACAGCCTGATTCATGACAGGCATGACAAGCGTGCTACAGGTCAGTGTAATGCGAGAGGCCGTGACAAGGCCATCCGAGTCACCAACAAGCCGCCATCCCAATGGCTTAACCCGTTGAGGCATAATCCTCTAACGATGGAGGAAGATGAGAGCCCGCTAAATGATTCTTGCAACCGTGATCGTCTGCCCTAGGTAACTCGTAGCGGACTTTTTGCTCGAATAACACGATCACTCTCGATCTTGGTTGGAAACCTCAGTCTCTAGACCCTCAACCAGAAGTGGATTTGTGCGGATTACAGCGGATACGGCTTACACGGAAGCCAGAGAAGCCGAGATTCTTGCAAGAGGTGGCGAGATGGCTGAGGGTCTAAGAAAGGACTTTGACTCCGTGAGACGACGTTGATCCAGGCTCTTCTGTCCGAGTGTCGGGAACATGCGGGCGAAGCTGTTCTTCTTGACTAAAAAGTACCACGTAAGGGATAGTTCCATTACTCAGGTCTTGAAGAATCGACTTTCGGTGTTCTCCCTGCCTCTCAACTCCATCTTTTCGATAGTCGTTGTGTTCTCATGACTAATGGTATACCAAGCTTGGGAGCGGTTACGGAGCGGTCACAACCTGGTTGCAGCAGCACAAAGAGACCAAAAGAGTTATTCCTTACCATATTGATGAGTTTATTGGCTAGGCCTTCACCTCACCTGCAATGAACCTCCAGCTTCACTGCCGTGGAAGGTGAGTATGCATCAAACAATTATCCTCTCGGCACCGCCACAACGCAACACCATTTGGTAGCATTTAGTAATGAGACTTGGGTCAATAATGTGTACTTGATGCTAAGTGAACCCCTTTAGGTTACCTCGCCACGTCTTGTCATGTCATTGACTCTTCAGGACCAGACAATGTCCCTGACGCTAGATAAGGATTGGCCAGCATTATGTACCATGCAGCCATCTAGCTCTGTCCAAACAGATGCAACGCTGGTCCAGAAAACTTTGTATTTACAGGGATTATATACAACAGAAACGCTTGACAGACAGCATGAAAAGATTTCACAAGCTTGGCAGCTGGTGGAAGAGAAGACGACAGAACAAAGCTGCATAGAAGCAAGCAAAACCCCTTGATCTTTCTTATCTTAATACGGGTTAGCCCCTGTTTTGTTTCGTATGAGCCAGTAGCCATTGTTTAACGGGGAGGTAAGCCATATCGACAGAGTCCTAGTTGATAACGCATAAGATATATACAGATCATATCGCTAAACAAGCAGATTGAAGCAAGACATCCGTTCTATACCCAACGCACTTATATAGGTATATATCTCTGTTCATGCGTATGTTTATCAATGCCTAGCGAGATTATGTTGCTCGCTTCTAGGCGGCGCAGTCGTGGATTAGAGCGGCCATGCGGCAACTATCCACTGGCACGAAAAAGCATTGACTCTTAGTGAAGATTTTATATATATGTGTCCTAGTCTCTACGAACCCAGTAACCAACTGTAGATATTGTTATTGATGAGAGTGGGTGTTTATAACTCAGAGAAGGAAAAGGCCAGGGTGACACATGATTTTGTTTACATACTAGTAGCTCAACATGAACTGAGCAGCACCAACTACTACTACGCATTCCACTGGTTAATACATAAACAATATAAGCTATCCGGCGGGTTTCATGCAATCACGCTTGACAGAACACCCGTTGGTGAGTGTCGTGAAGTAAGTAAGTGTATTATCTAAGCAGCTCTGATCAGTTTGTATCCTTTCCCCTTTGACAGAGGCCATCGACCGGATGTTGAGAGAAAGCACCAGCGAGCTTAATGGCGCCCTGGGGAAATTCAAACATACCTAGCTAGATTTCCTCTTTATTGCAGTCATGAGCAAGATGCTGGGCCATCGGCGCGGGGCCACTGAAGTATACTGCGATAGATTCGAACCCGCTACTCCGGTCCTTAATCCTCGTCTGGCTTTCTACATAAGTCTTCTTTCCCCCAGCCTCCTTTCTTGATGATGACCATATCAATTTGGAGTCATTGTCCGCATCTTATATTCCCAGCTTGCTGCATACTCTTGCCTCAGATATCTATTCTGAGACGCGGAGGCGTTTCGGATGTATCTGTGGGTGATTCTTTATACCAGTCTTACAACCACTCGTTACCCTCATCCGTCTAATGAGTTTATCACAACCTTGAAGAGGAGAAGGATCCGAGTTATCTTGTGATGGTGCACCTTTGTTGTAGACCCATCCCACTCTGTAGTCCCATTGATACAACTCCTTCAACGCCAACAAATATGTGCATACCACTCTCATACGATCAAAACACATCAGCAACCCATGCCACTGCTAGCCTTCCATGCTCTCAGGATACTCCCCAGTCGCATGCCACAGTCCAAACCTCATCATCCAACCTAATGTCCCACACTGGCCTTCCTACTTCAACAACACTCCCAACGCCCACAGCCATCCTCTGCCCAAGCCCCGTCAGCCTGCCCGAGCCTGCCAACAAAAACCTCTGTCCACTAGCTCCCCCAGTCTGGCCTTTGACCAGATACATGCGACGGCCAGGTCGAATCTCCTCAATAGTCACTTTCATTACCGAAGTCGCGGATGGAGCTAGGCCCTCCCAACCCTTTGCCTCGGAAAGCCATCCTTGCAGCTCAGCGGCGAGTCCGCCTACTACATACTTTGCACCTCGACGTTGAGGCGAGAATGCTGCTGGAAGACCTTCAACTGCGGGGTCGAGCTCAATGGGTTTGAAGCGCGGCGGGGCGCGAAAGGTTGGTTGCTGGACTGCTTTCGACTGGTCGTGGGGTGGTCCAGCATCCTGAACGCTTTGTGTAGAGCTTTGGGGAGGCGTACGACCTCGTTCAAGGGTCTCTTCCAAGGTGTCGTCGGCCATGCGCCGATACTCGTTTACTGGACTTGATTCCTGCATTGGTGAAACTGATACCCTTCGCCGCTTTGGCTCCCGCTCTTCTAGAGGAGGAGACTCGTGCGATAAACTGGGCGATCCCAACGTCTCACGACCAGTCAAGCCTAGGCCCGCAACCTCCGGCTCATCATCTGAAATGTCTATGCTGCCCTCTTGTGAGGCCGTCACATCATCAGACTCAACTTCGATTGAGTCATGGAGCGGGTCGTTCTTCCTGGGCTCGAACCGAATATCTTCGCTCTCTGAAAGACTCTCTTGGGTGTTTCCCTCGCCCTCTTCGACATCCTCAATATCGATACCAGCTCTTGCTTGTGTCAGCCTAGGAACAGAAGAGGAGGCGAAGCGAGGTGTTGCATGGAATCGCGGGGGAGCTGTAGGGGTCTGGGATGACTGGGCACCCCGTTTTGCCAGGAGAAATCGCCTGGGCGTAGGTGTCTGTTCTCGGTCAGTTGCGAGTGCGCTCAGAAGAATCATGAGGATGAAATCTCACACTGGGGGGAGGGCTCATGGTATAGGGTGAAGACGCATGGCGACGATATCATGAGTCAGAAAGCCCATAAAGATAGCAAGCTTTTACAACGGCTCACTGTTTTCAATGAGAACAGCTACATGCGCGGTCCACGGCCAATGAATGTTGCCAGAATTGCCTGTAATGAAGTTGATAATTGCAAGGGCGATCAAGTGACGTTGACGATGGAGTTGTCAGGCAACGGTAAAATGTCGGGTCAAACAACACCACAAACGTACACGAGGTAGGTATCTACTTACATAGTCGTAGGAACGATAGGTGTTGTATTAGTAGGCTGCCCAGCTCGAAAACCAAACCACTCCTCTTTTCCACCTGATCATTTAATTCATGTAGCTGTTTGATATCAACCGGAGTGAACCTGCATTTCAAGAGTTTAAATCTGCACCTGACATTCATCTTGTGATACATGTAAAGACTGACACTCCAAACTCCTTGCAACACCCAGCTGTGCATCTCTTGTGCCTCCTATCTAATGCACGATGCAACATGACTGTCTTTTCCACCACAGTACAACATCCTCCCTTGATAACATCTGTGGCAAAGGATCCAATAACACTCATTAACAAGAACCAATAACACCAGGTCATACAAGCATGTCTCGAACAGCCTTGTAAAGAGATAAGCCAAGAGCATAGACTGTAATCGATTTAACCGTATGCCAATTCAAACGTGGTTTCATGACCGTTCCTAGTCGGCGCGGTATTCTTGACCTGGTGCAGCATTATGGGGGGCAAGCATGGTCGACCATGTTTCTCTTCCCATTGCGGGCCGCCTATGCCTGTATCTTGCCAACCCATCCAATTATTATATAGTCGGTTCGGGGGTATCGCCCTGTAGTACCAGGTTGAACCGATATATCTTCGCTCACGTCCCCAGCCCATAGGGCTGCCGCGTCCACCACATTCGCCATTCTCGCCAGGATTGAACCACTTGTTCAGGAACTTGCCGTTCCAGTCACGATCCATGAAAACTGGATGAGGAGCGTAAACTGCCTTGAGTCCATGCAAGAGAGCAACGGTCTGTGGCGTCATTTCGGACGCAACATGATTACCACGCAAGTTCTCAACATGCATGATATTCAACAACTTCCTGGACACTCGAGATTGTGTCACAATCGTGGTTCGTCGGGGAATGTCTTGAGACTTGTGAGTAGCATCACCATAGCCCCAGACCTGGTTAGCAATAACCCAGTTGCTGTTGATAGGGTTGAACATGGGCGAGACAGTGACAACGTCGGCCTCCTCACCGACTCCCCATTCATAGTTGTCCTGACTAGGACTTGAAACTGGAGGCTTGGGACCAACGGGGTTGATGAATGGAAACTCAGGAGCACCCCAGATAACGTTATCGCCATAGCGCTTCTCGATATCCTTACGGAACTCATCATCGTAACCGCCGTGGAATGTCGGAATATACCATCTTTCGTTCCTTTCCCACATGCCCTTTCGAGGCTGCTTCTTGGCAAACTCTCCAAGCTTATCCAAGAGCTGGTAGTGATGGCCAGTGAAGCGGAAATCCATCTCCCAGTTCCACACAAAATCAAATTGCGGGTAGTCTTGGCTGAACTTCTGGACAGAGAGCCACTGAGCTGTGTGAACATTCTTTGATTCAGGGTCCGTCAGCTTCGGGTACATTTTCCAGACGACATCGTCATTCCATAGAATTGTCATGCTGCGGAACTCGGGTGGCACGCTCTGCGACAAAACAGTTTGGTAGACTTTATCATCTTCAAAGATGCGAAGATTGTTGTCCTTGACTTGAACCAGTAAAAAGACTTCATATTGGCCTCCAGTCTTCAGGGACAGCTCAGAAACCAGAGCACGAATGGTTTGCTTGTCGTTCTCTGTATAGTCCATTCCGGTGTATGATCGCAGAAGAATGGCGGTTCTAGGCTCTGAAACGTAACCGGTCGATGGGTTTCTGTTGGTTCTGCCATGTTTCTTGTGGCCTGTAATTGTTTGAGGTTCGACTGGATGAGGTGCAGGGCTTGGGTTTGCGTTATTGACCTCTGCTTCCACAGGAGGCTCTCGCTTGGATATTTGTGCTTGGCCAGGCTGTTCAACTTCTTCTGGTGCATGAGGCCCGATAACAGTTTCCGGGTACATATTAAGATACTCGTTGACACGTTCTCGGTTCATATCAAACCGCTGGGCATTCCTGTGCAGACAGACTTGCTGAAGGTCACCCCAGTTGACGGTATCAAAGTTGAGAGGCTGTGGTTCGCCGCCAACCTTTTTGAATTGACGCTGCAATCCGTAGGGACCAAGACGAGTCTCTCGCTCCCAGCAAAGGTTGGGATCCATGTTCAAGGCATCATAGCTGCCAAAGCGAGGTAGGGGCCATTCGCGAGGTCTGCCCTTGAAAACGAGCAAGTCCTCGACAAGCTCACCGGTGGCACCTTTACATGGGAAGTACTGAGCATATCCAGCGTCCTTCCAGGCTTGGCTGTTGTACTTGGGATAGGGGTCGAAGCGGACCGGCTTTTCGGAACTGTACTCCACATCGGCGTCTGCATCGAATCTTAGATCATTGCTGAACTCGTCGGGTCGATCCTCCTGGTTCTCGAGGTTTGCCAATGTCTTTCCATATATAAGGTTTGAACTGGGGAAGCTATAATCATGTTAATAAGAGAAACCCCAAGCAGAATAGTGTATGTATACTCACTTGGATGTCACAGAGTAGGCATGTCTCCATTCTTTCCTCATATCCTTTTCATGTTGCAGCTTGCCGAGATCTCCAAAACCTCTATCCTTTCCATCGGTCTCGAAGCCAGGCTCTATATCATTAGGGTCCTCGCCATCGGTAGGGTCCTTCCAATCCTTGAGGTCTTCAGCTGTGAGCTCCCAAAGCTCCCTGTGAATGGAAGAATATTGATCTTCAGATTCAGCCTCCCCTTTTGACTGAGGTTTACCCTCGTTCCCCGTGACCGGCGGCGGCGGCGGCGGAAATGAGCCTTGCGAGTTGGAGGGGACAACTTGTATGTGCGTGCCAGGGGCAAATAGGATGTAGTAAGCGGCAAGCATGGCGAAGACAATGATGACCATGGATCTAAGCCGTAGCTTGGCGCCGAACAAGCGGCGGCTTTGGGGATGCCATTTCTTCATGATGGACGACAAGTCCCAAAAATCAACTGGTCTATACAGAAACCGGTTTTGTAATGCCGAAAAAAAATCGAAGCTGGTGTCGCAATTGGAAGCGCTGTGATGAACGAGCTCGAAAAATCAAGGGTGCATGATTCGTTGATCCGTGAGACGAGTGTGTTCAGTCACAGCAACGCAGTGGATGTATTTCGCAGGGTTATCGTCTATTTGAATGGGCAGAAAGGCCAAGTAACTTCGTTCGATCAGTCGGTCGGTTGGTCGCAATCAATATGTCCCTCTGTAGCCGGCAAAGGAGTGGTGCGGCATCAATCAAAGACAGCCGAGCAAAGAGAGGGGGAGCTTCAAGACAAGCAAATGCGAAGTAGTTGAAAAAAAAAAAGTGCGAGACGCTGCGTCTTGACGGACGATGCGAATGGCAGAAAAGAAGGGAGAAAAGGGTCTTGAAGGAAGGGAGAAGATGGAATGGGTGTGAATGACGAGGCGTATGTAGGATTGGCCCCGTTCAGTCGCAAGCAGGTTTCAATTTAGGGGGGTTGCGTTTGCACTAACATGTGGCGCGGCGTTGGCGCGTACAAAGCTGCTAGTGGAGGGGAAGTCGTTCAACGTTGTAGGCGAATATCCATTGGAATTGTCTTTATAATATGGGCTTTGTTAAACCGCAGGCTTTTATTATTTGGCCAGATCTCAGCACCTTATGCAGTGGTCCCTGGGGGACTCACTTTTCTACACGTGGCTTCACCTACCACAGACAGCGAGTGACAGTTATCACGAACATCAGAAGACCTTTTCTGATCGTCAGTCAGACTCTGTCTACCTAGGTAGGTAGTTAAGCCAACAATGGTCTATCTATACTTTGGATCTGAAACGATTTCCTACTGCAAGTCCACTGACTTTCGAGCCGTAGTTGTTATTGAACCACGTCAACTGAACTTGCTGTTATGTCGTATTTTTGTGTATGTTTATAAAGGCCCCAACTTGAGTTACATCTACATACTATAGTTTTGTAGAACAGCTTGCATTGTTATAAGAACTTGCCAAGTGTATAGGTATCGTTGTTTAAAGAAAAGAAAAATAAGTAAAAAATCGTAAAGTTCGGCTTATTTTTATACATTCTTACCGTTTTTATATAAAATTAATTTTCGTATACAGCACAGAAGCCATTTCTCATGTGGTTCACACCTGGTTACCCCGTGCAGCCCAAGTCCCGCTGTGGCTTGGGATAGTAACGACTCTATTTCCAACATACACAAGCTCGTCACGCCACGCCCTGGTCATTGACTCAGGGGTAACCGAAAGCTTAAAGTTGAGAGAAGGGTGTCTTTGCTTCTCTTATTGGTACAGTGTTGCCCCGGATCTTGAGTTTGTTTGGCGATAATGACCTCTAGAAGTGTGTTTGGTGAGGGACAGACCCTTGATGCAAAGGCATATTTCTGTCCAGGAGCAATGAAAGCCGCCTCAAGTTGGCTATCATTCAAGCTCATTGGCCATGATTTATCGTATTTCCAAGTTAATTAATCAAGATTCACTTGTACATCATTATTATATTTCAAAAATGCATCAGTTTGGATGGAAATGATTGGCATATTCCAAGATGTATTCTAATTACGAGAATGCTCATGTCGAGACTTTCATTACAAATATGTGCTGCAGAAACCTTCTGTCTCAAATCTATTACTCCAGGCCCTTTTACATCAGTGGTGAGCAAACTACCACAAGTGCCTAAAAGACGTTGAGACCGCCAATGCTGCTAATTCGTCCTTCTCCAAAGGAGTAACATGATATTTACGTACAATGTGTTTGGGGTTCAAAAACAGGGGGGGTATAATAACGACAAAGCATGATGGCCGACTCCAAGCGTGACAACACCAAAACCAAGGGAGGTGAATCCATCGCCTTCAAACGCGAAACGCACGACACTAAAAAGCGAGAGTAATGTCTCACGTTGCGTCATGGCGGTTCAATTAAAATATAGAAACAGACATCAGGTCGTTACATCATACCAAGTCGAGTATTGCGCTTGTTCATTCGTGGTCGAGGGCCAGGAGGTCCGGGAGGCCCGGGAGCGAGACGCTGTCCGGGAGGTGGCATGCCGTATGGAGGTCTCGGAAGTCCCATACCAGGACCCATTCGTTGCGCCGGGTGGTTAGGAAGACCCATCATTGGGGGTCGTGAGCCGGCCACCGACCGATTCGGGGGCGCCTTCATGGGAGGAGGGTAAGCCTGCTGCACTCGGCGCCAGGCGTCTCGTTCACAATACGATTTGCCGTCTACCTCGAAGTAGCCCTCGGAAAGGGATCGCCCACAGTCGAGACATCGGAAACAACCAACATGGTACTTGATCGAGAACTCGTCTTCCAAGTACTGCCCCTCAATTCCCTTCTCACAACTTCCGCAAAGACTACCGTTGAGTTTGTGATAGTGGTGCTCACAGTAGGGCTTGTCGTTGAGGACATAGAACTCGGCTGACGTAAACGGCTCAGAACATGTTGTGCAGACAAAGCAAGCTTTGTGGTATTTGCCTGTCAAACGTCCATCTGCAGATGAGATACTCTTTCCTGTGATGGCCAGTCCGCACGCCTTGCAGTTGCCACGAGGTCGTGCGGGATCCTGAGAACCCTTTCGAGCAGGAGGTGCTAAAGGTGCTGGAAGATTGGGTTCGCGTCCTGGTTGTGGAGCCGGCTCGACGTGATGGTGATCTTGGGATGATGTTGTGTAGAGCGGTTTTGATTGCGACTCGCTTCGTTGTATGTTAACATCCTTCTTTTGCTCATTTTGGGCGGCAGAGCTGGATCGCTGAACTTTGGGAGAAAGCTCAAGAGGCGACTCTGCGAGTGGTGACCTTGCCCGTGGGGAAGCTTGTACGGGGACATCGGCCCGGGCCTCTTTAGAGCCCAACGACTCCATCGAGTTTTCAAGATCCGACATCAAGCCATCCATAGTAGAGAGGTCGGAAGGATCGCGTCGCAGCTGAGACCTCGCCTGGCTGGTTTCAGAACTGCCATGGCTCTGTTGGCTAAAAGTGGAAAATCCAGAGGACGAGGAGTCGGAAGGGGTATGATATGGGTTGTTCACACCAAACTCAGCCGCGAGGTCAACTGATCCCGAGTATTTACTAGTTCTTGACGGATGCAGCAAGCTCTTGCGCGGCGGAGGCGCTCTTGAAGTGTCTGGTCCCATTGATGGCTTGGAGACATGACCAGGACCACCTGCAGCCTTGACGCGCTCAGGCTTAGTGCCAGGTGCAGAAGGAGTCCTGAACGGGGCATCTGATCGGGCAGATAGCTTGGGAAATGTGCCAGATCGATTAATCATGCCAAAAGGCTGGGGTTGAAGTCCTTCGGGAGCCGCTGAGGGATGTCCGAACTCTTCATCTTCTCGTGGCGGTCGTGGTGGGGGAACGGAGAGATTGTTGTGTGCTGGAGACGTAGATCTCTGGGATTTCTGTATATTGAAATAGTCGTTTGGCGATGCGCTCAAAAAATGGTCCTGTTTATCGCCATTATCTATTTGTTCCCTCGGGAAAGATGGCGATGTCGCTGAAGGGCTCCGGATAGCATCGAAAGGGCCTGGAGCGATGGTGTCTAGTCGCTTGAATAGATGTGCTCCGTTGGGGCTAACAGAGCGAGGCTGGAAGTCCGGGCCATGCTTCTTTTCTCCAAAGCCTCCATAAACTCCAGGTCGATCAATCGGGCGCGGGGATGGTAGAATTAGGTCATCTTCGTGTGGTGTTGGGACATTGTCAAAGAATGCGTCCATTTGACTGTGAGGGGACGTGCTGCGCGGTTCGCTGTTGGGCGTCAGTTGCCCCTGATGCATAAAGGGGTGGTCTGTCATCGTCAGCTAGATTTCTCGTTATTATACAAGAGTTACCTACTGGCGGCATTGACATCTAATGAGGGCGGTATGCGACCTGGCTTGTCGAGCACAGGCTGGCTGTAAGGTGTGTATGCCGCATATTGTTCTGGAGGAGGCGAGACTGGCGAACAATTAGCCAACTGAGTGAAAAAGGCTCTCATACAATATCTCCTTACGCTCAGGTGCTGGAGGAGCACAGACGTGATCCCCCATCATAGAAATCTCTACCTCTCGGCCACATGACGAACACTTGATGGTCGGGAGAAACATAGACTCCCGTGGGATTGCCATTGTGGCGGTGTGTTGCCGAGCAATGAAATGAGAATCAGGTTCAAATTCGCGCGACACCTGCCAAGATATACACTAGGTCGCTCGTCCCGACTTCACTCCAAGGCCGATGAGCGACTTTTAAAAACTTGAGTGAAAGCGAATCACGGGCCTTGTTGCGGTCGGTATAAAGAAGAGCGCTTGATGTGAGACCTCTCTATTCGTACCCCAGGCCCGTTCTGCGACCGGTGTCCCTGGGGTTGATGAGGAATAATGATGATGCCAAAAGTCGGTGCAAGGGCAATTTCGCTCGCATATGATGAATTTGGGTAGTTGAGTCCGTACTAGGTAGGTATGTTCGTACTTTGAATACTGAAATCCCTCAGAAAAGTGTCGTGAGGTCTTATCCGGGGTGAGTCGCCGTGAGAGATAACAGCCAGTGCAGAAACCACGGTTGTTTGGCTATTGATCTGTTGAAACTTGCTGCTAGTTAAGAGTTGAGAACAGGCTACAGCAGAAAAC
Source organism: Fusarium sp. NRRL 66182 (assembly GCA_013266265.1). Classification (NCBI taxonomy): domain Eukaryota; kingdom Fungi; phylum Ascomycota; class Sordariomycetes; order Hypocreales; family Nectriaceae; genus Fusarium; species Fusarium sp. NRRL 66182. The sequence goes on from JABFAK010000809.1 coordinate 20,688, forward strand.
CTGTTGGAAGAGCCGAAACACGACACGCACACGGTTGTGACGTGAAAAGATAGAAAGAAGACCAAGTCTCGACTTGCAAGACGGAGACGGACGATACATGTGGTGTCTCGAATGTGGAGGGAAAGTGGTAGTAGAGTGGATGGGTGAGTTGGGGCTAAAGGAGACCCTGGGCCTAACTAAGGCTTGAGTTGCAGGCTTATCCTAGAATTTGACCCCCGGTTGGCCTTGGCGCCCTGGGTCATTCATTAACAAGTGGACGGCTCGCAAACTGACGGGTTTGCGGTGGGTGCGGTGTGGAAATATGTAACGCGGGAGAGCATCTCTTCCACTTTGGTGATGAGCAGAAGATCCAGTGGCGCGCGCAAGGTATACATACATTCATGTTTCCTATCTACCTACACAAGGTCGATGTGAAACAAACTTCTCTTGTCTTGGTCTTGATACTAGGACGCCACTGTCTCCGGCAACATGGTGATCAGCATCCCATTCCAGCCCAGCCCCATCTGAAAGAAGCTTTGTGTAACCTGTTGCTTCGCTGAAGTTTCTGGGCCTGAAACGAATCGGGAGGTATGCACAATGAGACACGCATGTTGTTGTGCGTGCTGCTACCAATCCTCAGGGAGGTCTGACGAGGAGGCAGAAACATGATCGGATCAAAAGATTGATCGCCGTCATTCCTTGTAAATCTCAATGTACCATTTTTTTTTTTTTTTGTGACGATGGAAACAAGGACAACAAGCCTTTGTCCAGACTCTCTACGGCTCACCCTTCATGACCGATGCGGAGGAGTTCTTGACGCTACCATGGTATGAAAGTCCGCAATTGGTTCTTGGCAATATCGACAGTAATTGCATCCATCTTATGCTAGTGTTTGCAATTGTCAGTCTTCTGGATGCGTCAAGCTCAATGGTCCGGCTTGAAGCTCTAGCCCCAGCTCATTTAACGATGCCGTAACAGTTCAACAGAAAAGCACCAAAGAAACGAGCCAGATCGAGCCCGGCCTCAACTGCCCTAGCTATGATACGCTACAGGGCCCATGTGGTAATGATAACATGCCGACTACTGTTCATGGATGAAAGTAGACATCCATCCATCCATCCACTGACAACTTTCAACAACTCGGGTACCTTGCAGGAGCTTTGTCCAGTCGAAGAGGCTGTCCCTACCGGCGCTAATCTTGTTCAAGGTAGACTCCCACCGAAAAGGGATCTGCCTCATTTAATACTGCCTTGATTGCTCGTGGAGTGGTGTGAAGGTCCGCCTGTCAACGTTCGGAATTTGACATTTTGTTACTGCATGCAATTATCGGGCTCTACAAATCAATTGAGTTTTTGTCTATATATATTTATATACACAACGGAACCTTAATACTACCCACATACAAGACAGACTTCTCCTAGCTCGGGTTTAGCAAAGCTTGAGGTAACCCGCAAGCGGAGGAATTATGCCGTCACTGGCCTCGGTTCATTTAGTTTGAATCCATAGCAATAAATGAGCTTGACATTGACAATCCCGGTTTCTGGGCCCTATAGCTTGCCCTCTTTGGGTGGAAACGCCGTGGGAGACCATGTCGGATCTTCAAGGCGCACGCCAAATACAGCAGGTTCCAAGTGAGACTCGGCGATGGAAAGAACGTTTCAATGCAGGTGCTTCAGGTCTTAGCACTCGTATATCCTTACTCACTCTGACACTCTCTCCCGCGGGTAGCTCGACGGGATCTGCAAGACTTATCCTTTCCAGAGGAAAAGCCAAGCAATGATAGACGCCGCCGGGCAAAGACTCCACTGTCTCAGGTCTCTGATCGGGAGATCAAGAATCCGCAACGGACATTCAGGGGAATGCTGAGGAAACCGACCATAACTGCAATCATCCCGACGCCACACATCGGCCAGCTTTCGATAGCGGGTAGATCAGTAATGAACGGACGCAGCAACCAAACTCTCTTCCAGCAGTTTCGGACATTACGGAGGGAGGG
>JABFAK010000811.1:0-20129 GCA_013266265.1 Fusarium sp. NRRL 66182
TCTCACGGGCCTCTTTTTTGATTCCCGCCTCCATAACTAAACTCCTCCTCATCATCATCCGCCTCCTCATCCTCATCCTCGGTCCCTCCCTTCTTCCCTGTCGCCATCAATCTCACCCCCTGTCCGCTTTTATTTAATTTAATCCCACTCAACTTGCAGGCCTGGTCTCTTTTATTGGGATTTCCCTTTCCCAGCGCTGCCGCTATCTGGCTTTATCAACAACCTGGTTCTTTTTTTCCCTCCTCTTTCCGCTTTCCTTCCTCGCTTCTTCACCGTTCGTCTTTCTTTCTTTCTTCTACACCCAAATAATTAAATCCCAGGCGACGTCGCGTGCGCTTCGGGTTGGTTCTTGTTGTGTCCTTGTCGGCTCCTTCCACTCTCTTCATTGTTCGATCTGCTCGGTTCCGATCTGATAATCTCGATTGCTTCTCGTCTCAACGCGCGTATAGCGACTTTTTGCGACAATGTTCGGTCAAGTGCGTACAAACCGGTCGACGGTCCTTATGGCCGGCACCGTCATCTTCCTGATCGCTTTCGTTAGCCTGGCCTACAACCACCTCGACAGGTGGGAGCCTCCCGCCGATGTGTGAGTTATCGTCCCCTCCCAAAAACAGACTCGACATCTTGTTGCTGACCGATCGCGACTGCAGTACCGACACCGATACCCCCATCATTGGAAACACGCCTGGTGAGCCCAAACATGAGGCGCCTCAACAATCCGAGCCTCACGATGCCATGTCCAAGCCCAACCATCCTTCCAACGCTACTACCGAGCTGGGCGACTACTACTTCAACTACATCATGAAGCCCCGTATCACCCCTAGCTCGCCCAAATATGCGCCTTTTGGTGCTTTCCCCTTCGAGCTGCCCGCCGACCCCAAGTGGACCGATTTTATTGGGGAGGATCTCTGCATTGTTGACCTCGACAACCGACCTTTCAACGAGCCCGGCCAGATCTTTTCTCCTGACTTGATGAGCTGGGACCGCGCCGACGAGGCGCACGGTCTCTCCCTTGGTGTTCTGAACCACTGGCTCTATGGTGCGTCTCAAACTTGGCCCAAACAACTGCCGTTTGTGATACTAACCCCGCGCAGCCAAGAACCACGGTTACAAGTACTACTATGTTGACATCACCGATCCCTATGAGGATCGTCGTAACTCTTGGAAGAAGCCTCCGATCCTGTCCAAGATCCTCAAGAAGCACAAGGCCTGCATCTTCCTTGACTCGGATGCCGTTTTCCACCACCTCGATCTGCCCTTTGAGTGGCTCATGAACTACTGGCAGCTTCACCCTGACACCAACTCGCTGGCTCTTGCCTACGACCCTACCCACAAGAACAACATGGACAAGTTTGACAAGGTCTATCTCAACACTGGATTCATCGTTCTACAGAACAACGAGAAGACATTCGAGATTCTCAAGGAGTGGGAGGACTGCCCCAACGAGGGTGGCAAGCACCCCGAGTGTGTCGAGTTCCGAAAGAACCGTCCCGGAAAGCCTACTGATCAGGGTGGCTTCGGTACCTACATCCGCTACGACTACCCCAAGGACATCAAGGATCTTCCTTGCACTGAGGCCAACGGTTTCCCTGAGAGCCATTCTGGCTGCGATGGCAAGTTCATCAAGCATCTCTGGACCGGCAAGAAGGACCACATCAAGGTCGTCATTGGTCAACAAGTCCCCGGTGCGCTGCTGGAAATGTTCCACCGGCAATTTATGGAGGAGAAGCCCACGTACTTCATCTCCGAGAGAGACTTGATGGCCCAGCCCGATTCCTAATAACGAAATGCTTTTATGAGACGAGTACTAGAAAAGGCGGACATGAGGGGACGGCTTTGATCTTTTTTTTTTTTTTAATAACTGTACTACTATACCATCCAGGAGAGGTATACCTTATCCCCATGGGTTTTCATGGTGTTTTTGGGAGTGTTATGGCTTACAAGGTCTTGACCATTCGAATCGGAGACATTGGGGTTTTTAACCATGCATGCATTTTCAAGTAGACGGACGAAATCTACGCAATGACTCGGTACATATCATGAGCAATAGGGAATTTAGTGATTAACATGACTGTGGATTGTGTTGATGTTGCTGATGAGTGTGGTTTGACTTTGAGGCTCTGTTTCCTAACATGGTGATACTACCCCGTAGTCGCCCTCAACATGGTACTTTAATTAAGCGTTGCATTTAGACATATTGTATTGATGCTTGTTATAGTAGTTTTACGTATATATTTACCAATGTCGTATCAACTTTCTGACAATTTGATCGTAGATAATGGGACGGATCTAGTCAAGGACGGCATTGATATCATTATGTTTTAACCAAGTCTGGCAAGTTTTTTATGTCGACTGGTTTTTATAGGCCTTTATCACCAGCTTCTCAGTTTGGTGCTTTGCCTTTGTTACCGAAGACTGAAGAGATCTATGAAGTTGTGATGCTGTCTTACAAAATAAGGTAAAAAATGACCATCACCTACTCGTGCGTGGTAACCAAACACTCTCCGTCAATGCGGCTATTCAAGGGTCGCAAGAAGTTCCTTTTCACTTAATCTGGCTGGCCGAACCTGAGCTCCCTATAAGTCGACAATCTCAAGGCCGGTAACCATATACGCCCTTGGTTAAACGGTGTACAAGACAGCTATACACGGAGTCAATGAGTTGTATCCGAAAGCATGGCCATATCTATTCTTCAAGGCCCTCATTCATCACCTGAATTTGAAAGAGATTAGTCAATTGAGTGCTTTTGTCTCCAAACCCCCATACCGAGTCTTGGTCCTTGTCTTTGCTGCTGTTCCTCAATCAGCGATCCAACATGGCACGAAACAAGGCTGTGAGCAACTCCAATTTACAACCCGCAACGAACATGCTCGAACAGTATGGAACGGAGGCCGACTGTCCACGTCACATATCAAGGTTGTCTGAGCACATTTCACCCGGGGTCCTCCCACCATCTGATGTATCTCTCGCCAATCACACATGCATTCATGCCGCAGCCAACATAACCTGGCCAGCTTTGGCGGCCTATGAGGCTTTCTGGGTATCGACCAACACTATTGATCTTTGTCTCGCATTTGCAGATTGGCGCTCAGCTGCGAGTTCGCAATGACGAGAGCGGACGGCCCCATGCAGCAGAGGTGAACAGGCAGATTGGGGGGGGGGTTGAAGCGCATCACGTACCATTGAAAAGTATATAAACTGCTCAGAACCTCGCCTCTTGTTCCCATACTCCATTAGTAGGATCGATTGCTATACCCGGGATCGGTTCCAGAAGTAATCAACAACTGCTGCAAGTTTGTGCCCATCTTTGCATGTGTCCATTCACCTTTCGACCTTGTTCAACATGGAACTAGACTTTAGTCACTTCGATATCGAGAGAGACTTCCCTGAAGAGAGTAAGTATCTAGCTCCAATCTGCGACTAACATCAAACTTACTCAAGAGCAGGACTCCGGTCAATGCTAGACAATCCAGGGTGGGAATCTAGACAAGACGTTGGAGTTTATGCTTCTCATGCCAGTTTAACCCAACAAGTGCACAATTTCTATCAGCATTCTGTCTCGGAGACCAGTCCCATGAGCTCTGTCGACCTCGACGTCAACCGCCCGCCGCGAAGCTACGCCAGCCATGCTGAACCTAGCCCTCTTACCATGTCTCCCAGGCCTCGGATGTAGTCTGGGAGTCATGCAAGTAGTTTCGGGCTCCATGTCCACGCCAGTGGATTGTCCGATGCACAAGCGGGATCTTGGTATGAGAGTAGCGGTTCTGAGGATGGTACGTCAGAAAGCCGTGGCACAGGTGGGAATAACAAGAGTAAGTCAAAGCACGCTTTTGAAACCTTCTAGTTGTGTACTGTGCTCAAAGAGGATCAGGTAATGGATACAAGCGATGCTGCGGTAAGTCATGGAAAGTAGGAGCATCACTCAAGTAAGCTTCAACTCCAACCCTCATCACGCATCTAATATTCGGGAGTAGTAAGCACGTCAATCGGTGTCACAACCGCCGGTTCAAGTGCGCGTTCTACGATGACTGCAGGTTTGATGCAGCGGATAACAGGGAAATGTTTCGGCACTGTTGGGTATACCATGAGGCCTATGCAAGGGAGAAGAAGATGCCTGATCTCAGAGGAGAGTGCGAGGCTTGTGGCAAGGAGTTTGGGCGAAAGGATCGTATTCGTCGTCATCTTGGACGCTCTCCCTCATGTCGTGAAAAGCTGGGGCTTTGAGAAAAGGTCCCGTCCCTTTAGGCCATGAGGGAGAGCGTCCAAAGTGACTATGGGTATTCGCTCCTTGATTGCCTGTCACCACACATTCGTTTTATTGATAGCTTGAGCTGGGAAAGCTGTGGTTGATATGAGTTTCCCAAGATACACACGCCTTATGATGATCCATTTCATGACTGTTTTTCTTTTCCTCTCCTTCTTCATCACACTTCCGTCTGCTAGTATGCAAGTTCACGCCTTGTCTGCCCGCTGGTATTCGACCTGTTTCTCCGAATCACTAGGCTGCCTTCCATGATCAGACTGGGCCTTGACATACTTGACCAACAATGGCGGATGCAGCGCTATACCCTGCAGCTTCTTCTCCAATTCGTCGCCGGATGAGTTGGCAATGATTGCTCGAATCTTGGTAGAGCTAGGCGCATCGTCTGGTCTCCGGTCAAGGTCGCAAGGCAAAAACCTGATCGTGCCCCTTGGCTTTCGTAGACTGCGGCAGATCGAGACAGTACTCAGTTTGTCAAAGGCCTTCGTCAAGGCATCCTCCACGACTGGTGATTGACTGTTGGTTGATGTGTCTTGATGAGTTTTGGAAGAGCTCTTACCTGACTCCTGTTTATGTCGGAATCTCGCTCGGATCTGCCTCTCGAGCCTGCCATGATCGTAGCTGAGTCTTTCCCACGGCGAGCATCCCGCAATCTGCCTGAGAGTGTTTGGGTAGCGAAAGTCTACTGGTCTCGATATGTCGCTGGTGATCGCGTCAGGGCAGTCCCAGTACTCTTGGTTGTACCCGCCATCAGCGGTGATGGCATCTGGACCAGAGAGGAGGGTGAACTTGAGCTCGATCTGGTCTTTTCTCAACTCGCCGATGAGTTCAGTTCGAAAGTCTGCCCAGCTTGCTTCAGAGTTGTCGTAGACCCAGGCCCAATCCACTGGGATCCCATCACCGCGCCAGAGGTGGGCTCGTTGTCCGCGAGGGAGGAGAATAGCGTTTTTGTTTTCAGGGTTATGGTCTAGCTTGAGTCTCAGTCTTTCGTCATCAGTAATGAGAATGATGGCTGCGATGATATGTAGATCATCCCCTGCGTTTTCGAAAATGTGCTTCAGAAGGCTGAGATGGCCCTGATGAGGTGGGTTGAATGACCCTGGGAAGAGCAGGATGCGGTTCACTCCTCGTGGCCGAAGAAGAGGTGGACTCTTGGCTGTGCCATTGTTGAAGGGTCGATCTGATGGCTTTGGAGTTTTCTCATCGGCGGCTTGAATGCGCTCGATATAATCGCCGAGTCGCTTGAATGACATGATGGGTCCTCTCAGCTGTGCTCAAGGCTGAATGCAGAGGAGAGAAACTGAAGCTGAGAGAAGAATTCAGTATAGGCAGGAGATTTCTTGACCAGTTCACTGGCACTTCAAAGCACTGTCGTAACTGGCATTGGCCGCCAGACCAAGGAACCAGCCTATTAATGAATGTTCTTTCTTGTAAGAGGTTACTATTTCAATGTAGAGGCTCATATTGTTCATAGAACAGCCTCTGATTATGGGAGAAGTGTTTGCTCTTCCGATCATACGAAGAGGATGTATTTACAGACGTTTATAAAGGACTTGGATTGTCGTCGTGCTCCGAATATCATGCTATGTCACGTCTAGAAATAGTGAGCAGTGCGAGTGATGGTCCAGGTCTACCAGTGCAACATATACGAAAGGGCACAGAAGAATCGACGTTGATCTCATGCTTAATTTATAATCTTTCTTAAAGGAATTATTATTAATTCATATATTATTTTTTTATGAGATCTTGACAATCTCACATTCACCGTTTAAAGGCCATACATGATCTAGGGTAGGCGCAGCACGACGCAGCACGACATGAACATTGTAACGGCATTACTGTGCTATTAACGGGATGTGTATAATATTGACTCATGGTTGGTATGGAACAGTAGACGTGTTTTATTACAAATGCATGAAAAGCTAGGATATCTGTTGGTCTCGCACCAACTCGATCTCCTATGTGACTGACTATCCATGAAAGAAATCACGAGTCTTGACTAGACCTCGGTATATCTCGATCTTAGTCGCGGGCCCCTGCCGATACCTGAATCAAGCCATCGTGATGGTTGGTTCGCCCATGGAAGAAAGCCACAGGGACAGCTGCATTGATCGACACCGCACAAACACTACCGCCGTAGTCTTTCGTACTGTAGGCGTGTAGGTGTACACAGCATGGCTCAGATACGATGAGGAGAAGCGGATAGATGCAGAGCAACTGAGATTTCTGTCTACATACATGGTACATATACATGGATGCATGGATGCATGGATGCATGCATGTATATATGCGTTGATGTTTATCGACGGAATGACGGTCAGGTTTGCCGAGTAGGCGGTGAAAATTTAAAATTCAAGTAGAAAGAAAAGACAACAGACAAAGAGGTTTGTCCCGCTCATTTCACTGTGCCCATAAATGGAAACAGGCCAGGGGTGATTGGATGCCGATATAACATGCCAGCTCCTCAACCTAGAGATTGGATACATATATATGACAGGGTTGTTTGGTGATGATCCCCGAGCGGGAGGACTATCACTTACGCGGCATCGAACTCTGGGAAGGGGTCTGTCTGTCCGTCTGTGCGCATCAGAGCATCAAGAGACAAACAGCAACACCAAGAAAAGACTGAGTTGAGACACTACGAGTCTCGTCTCGGGAATGTGAGGAGAACAACCGGACAGTGGAACAGGCACATGACCCCTGTTGCTGGCGCGCATTTCACTTTGCTCCTATTGGATGATCTGACGGCAGACAAGGCTTGGGCTATTTTAGCCCGAAAGCTTTTTGTTGGAGATTTTCCTCTCTGGCGTCATGGCCATGGCCATGATAGAGCGGTCTTGTAGAGAAGGATTCGGTATCGACATTGTGTGATCGAGAGCTTCTCTGCGAGCTTGTTTCTCTGGCTTGTTGTTGGGCGACGAGAGGAGGAGGAGAGAGGCTGCATCTCACTCACTCAACATCTTGGTACCTAGCTTAAGCTCAAGCTCAAGCTCAGGCTCAGGCTCAAGCTTCAACCAGAAGCAGCAGCAGCAGCAGCAGCAGCAGTTGGTTCGACGTCATATTATTATGCTACTGTTGCATAGCTGACTGACTGACTGACTGACTGACTGACTGCAGATTTCTGTTGGAAAAGCAGCATATAAAACAGCCTCGTCTTTCCCAACCTCTCTACTCAAGTTGAACAAAGGCAAAAGAGACAAAAAGAAAGGGCAAACGCATCAAACAAACACACACACACACACACACACACAAACAGGGTCTTTGCCCATCGTGTGTGTGTCACTCGCTCATCCATGTCTTACTGTCCCATTTAGCGCCCACCGCTTCCCCCTCCCCTGTTCCTGTTAATCCCTGCTCCATCTCTCGGCGTGGGCCTCGCCATGACGAGCTAGTACACGGTATTCGTACGGTATCAGTATCTAGAGAATCGATATGGTTGTCTTTGGGCCAACGCATTTCTGTCGAGGGGTCTGTTGTGGTGGTGTATGATCGCGTGTTGTTTTGTCGTGGTGCAAAAGTACATCTGCCTCTTGCAACGCACCCATCCAACTGGACTTTGTCCATAGCGCACGCACATTGCCTGTTCTGTTGCCCGAGTTTGCTTGCTCCGGCACGTGTCGCATATGTGCATGCGTGCGTGTGAGTGAGAGAGAAAGTGTGTTGTATTGTGTGTGTCCCTTGCGTTTCTCTCTTGCATTTTTGCTTACCGCCGCGTGCCTTGCCTCATCGCAGAATCACAGCCTAGACTACGTACTTATCTATGTACTTGGGTTTTTTTCCACAGCAAAACTCTCAAACGCTGCAGCCTTGACTCACTACACGTCAATACCCGTTCCCGCTTCGCATAACCAACCTCAACCGTCAAAGCACAGTTACAAGCTTCAAAGCTCAAACCTTCTTTCGACAACCTCAAAAAGACACCGACTCGAACTTGACTCGACTCGGCAGCTCCAAAGTGGACACTCACTGTCTTCCTCTCCAGTCTCCACTGACTGGTATTTTTTTCTCTCTTTCTTTCTTGGAGATTTTCCGGGGTGGGCGTAGGATTTGGGTGGACCGTGAATTTTTTAGGAGCCTGGAGCCTCCAAGGCAAGGGAATTTTGGAGCTAAAAATTTGGCGCAATGGATCCACGGGATCCGCCCAAGCTTCCCTTTTCGCCGTCGCCATACGCTGTTTCTCCTTTCCCTTCCGCTTCTCCAACAACTACAGCAACACCTACAGCATCATCATCATCATCATCAACCACCTACGGCGTCATCACCAAATTATCTGCTGGACGCGCCTTGGCCAGCGCAGCAGCTGCATCGTATACTCGGGCCTCATCCCAGCCTTCTAATGGCATCGCGCGCGCCTCGTCGCATCCGAACCTTCACATCTTGAGCCCCGATCAAAACCTTGCGTATGCCGCCCATAACCCGCCTCAACGACGACCCTCCGACGCGCCCTTCTATGCTCCAGCCGCCCGTCACCTAAGCCAAGACGCGAGTAGCCTGCATCCCAAGACCTCTGCAGCTCATCACTCTCTCCGAAATCTCAACCGCGAAATGCCACCTCCGACTTCGCCGCCCCAGCCGGGGTCGAAACCGCCGCAACCACCTCAGCAGGCGCACAGCATGATGGGTTACGGGCCGCCTCCACCGCGAGCGCCTCATGTTTCTGTTGGTCCTCCCATGTCTTTTCCCTCCGGTCGAGAGCTTCCCGCCCTGAGTTCGATTGCGAGGTCTGGCAGCAGCAACAGCTCCATGTCCATATCGTCAATGCTGGGTGGTCCGCCTCCAGCCCTTCGCGAATCGCAACCACCGCCATCACATTTTCCCCCACACTCGACAGCACCAGGATCAGGCCCCAGTTTCGCCACCGCAGTACATGCTTCACCGCGGATGCACTCTGCCGCTGCTGACTATCCCCCGTTTCGTCGACCTCAGACACCAGACCATCAGCGACCATACGAGCCCCGAAATTCACCCCCTGGCCACTACTCGACACCCGAAGTCCCGCGCTATAGCACACCATCTGCATACTCTAGACATCCTTCTGGCTCTGCAGATCATGCGAGAGAGCCTGGCAGGCTGCCCCCTGGGCCTCCCCCCAGGCCAAACAGCCAGCCCAAGGCCTATCCAGGCATGCCACCTCGGCCCATGGAGATGGGACGGGCACCGGGACCCGAAGAAGCATATGGGCGACGAGACGAAATGGGCCGGCCTCAACCTGGCATGGAATATAACCCCGAAAGAGTTGGTCTACGACCCCATCCCTACGATGACCGATATAGAGCAGAACGCGAGAGGATGAGTGAGGTAGAGCAACGCGAACGAGAAAGGAGAGAACGCGCATACTCTGGTAGTGATTCAGGAAGGCACTCAATACATCCAGGCGATTATGGTCACCGCGAGCCTCCTCGGAATCCTTTACCTTATGGCCGACCACCCGAGCGCGACCCTCGCGATCCCCAAGCTAGAGATCCTAGAGAAGTTCGCGAGCGAGAGCGAGATCCACGAGACGCACAATGGGGTCGCCCAGGCCACGACCCAAACTATCGAGCCCCAATGGACCACCAGCGACCACACCCCGATTATCCTCCCTCTACAGCGTCTTATCCCTCCCACGGTCCTCCATATCAGGGCGCCCCACCGGACCGATACCCTCCAGGTCTTCACCCTCAGTCTGCTCAAAATATGCCCCACGGTCCTATGCCTTACGACTCTCCCGATCGAGCCCGAATGAGCCTCATGCACGCGCAACAACAACCTCAGCATCGAAGACCAGAAGAGGGACCACCGCCACCTACGATTGCATACAATGGAGCGCACGGCCCTGGTCAGTACGACTCCCCCAGACACCGGAACAGCGACGACGCGGCCGCTCCCAATGGACAGCGTAACTTGTTGGCAATTCAAGAGATGAACCGCAAGGGTAGGATATCACCGCTCCCGCAAGCCGTGCAAGGCGCGCAATTACAACAGCCTGGCCCGGCTGGAGAGCCAGGTATCAAGAGTGAATTCGGTCGCATGTTTGCCGGTATTGGTAACGGAGTAATGGGGGTCTCGAGCCCTATTGCATCTGCTGCTATGCCATTTACGAACGCAAGTCTGGCTAAGCGAGAGGATCCAGAAACCGTGACGCCCGAGTCAGGTCAAGAGGCCGGAGGTAAAGGTGCCAAAGGAAGGAGGAGAAAGCTCAAGGATGATGAAGGAAAAGGCGATGATGATAGCTCAGGTCGCGGTACCCCTGCGAACAGGACCAAACGTCCCAAGACGCACCAGCACCATCACCACCATCAGTATGTTGTCGTGTCGTTTTCTTGTCAATCCGCTAACCGTGGTAGTCATCCACATCACCACCACCATCACACAGCCGACGCTGCGCCACTGAGCGGTATCACGTCCTTCAAGAATTTCAAGGCAGGCGCCCCTATTGGCGAAAAGGGCCTTCCAGTACCGCACCATCATCACCCTCCTCGACCACTGCATACGCACCAGCATCAGCCAGCGAAGCCGGCAACGGTTGCTCCTCCCGTCATTCCTCCGAGAACAAAGACAATTGTGTCGTCAAAAGCTGTGTTGGAATCGGTCTCGAATCGACCACGACATCATCTTGGAGATTTCATCTACGAACCAGGACTGAAAGCTGGAAGACTTGTTCCAACCACCCCCACGCATCGAACATTTGCTTCGAACCCTAGGCCGCTGCCTTGGGATATGATCAAGAACAAGGAGAACTGTACTCTGACTGTCAAGGTAGCTCGAATCCACTTGTCGCCCATTTCTCGAGAAGAGATCACATCGCGAGGCTATCTCTGGGGCACCGACGTTTACACGGACGATTCTGATGTGGTTGCCGCCTGCATCCACAGCGGTTGGATCAAGGGGGAATGGAACCAAGATATCGACAGCTCACTTTTGGACCTGGATCAGGGCATCAGCGACAAGCGACGTAAGAAGCCAGCAAACTCGACCGTCGACCTGGATTCGGAGGGGCTCATCACGGCACCTCCTGCGAGCGGACCCATGTCGATTCCGGCACGGCGCGATTTACACATCAATATTCTGATCCTCCCTCGCTTGGTCAAATACTCTGCTTCTACACGACATGGAATTTCGAGTCGAGAATTTGGTGGAGACTACGGTCATCGTCACTCGGCTCACGATGGCATAAGCTTCATGATTAAGAGTGTCCGATGGGTAGAGAATGGGGCGCAGCCGCAGGCACGACTTCGAGGCAAAGCTCGACGGGAGCGCATGCGCAAAACCATGTGGGAGGTCAAGGGAGGCCTCGATAACATCAACGGAATTGCGCCTGAGACAGAAAAGGAGCGCCTAGGGCGCCTTCGAGGAGAGATATCCGCCACATGGAGGAAGAGGGACACGGAGCAAAGCGAACCAAAGGAGACAAAGGACAAGGGTCAAGATGCTGCTGAAGGCGACAAGGAGAACCAGCCAGGTTCCAATGGCGCTGAAAACACGGAAACCAGCAAAGCAGAGACCAACGAACAACAAAAGGACGTGGACATGGAGGATGCGGCCGAAGCGCCGGCCACAGAGGCCAAGACGGATCCATGATGAGCTATCGCAATTCTGTCACTTGGGCATAAAAGGGCGTTGGTGTCATTGCATTGCAGGACAAGGAAACCAAGGTCTTGTAGCATTAGAAATACCCCCGTTGATCATGATAATAGCAAATTTTATTCACAAGGCGCCAGTCGTTGCGTCCAAGTCGTCTATGATACAGTTTTGTACAGTCTTGTGTGTTTTTGCCACCAACAGTTGCACCCAAGTGGTTTATCGTTTAGAGATAGTTCCGGAGGACAATCCCTTAGAAATCTGTCGCCCGTCCATTGTAGCTCCAGTCGCTCTGGCCGCCCCATCGCAGAGGCTCGTTCTTCGGACCTCCGACCTCGCCGGTCTTTGGGTTGGTATCGCCCTCAAACTCTGGCGGAGCGCCGCGGAAGTAGCCCACGTTTACATCCTCCGTCTTTTCGGGCGTGGTGGTATGTCTGACCTGCGACGTAGCGGGTGTTGTTGCTGAAGAAGCTGGCGTTTCCGTCTGGGGCTGAAAGGCGGATGACACCGAAGCAGCGCGCTGGAGACGCTCGAATTCGGCTTGCTGCTCGGCGGGGAGCTTGGGTGGTGCAGGGCGGGATTGGAAGGTTGAGGAGAGGCGGGTTGCTGGGGTGCGGATGAGAGGCGTGACGCGGCGGAGGAGGCGAGACATTGTGATTTTTTGTTGGTGCTGTGGTTGTAGATGGTGATTGGGATGGCGAAATAAAGATGAATGGTTGTGACGCAGATGGAAAAGTTCGGGTGAGAGACGGGCCGAGGTTAGATTGATAAGCAAGGGTCCATCCGGGAGGAAACGTGAAGGGGTACGTACAGTACCCGGTCAATGGTGATGGCTTCACTTTAGGTACTTGAGGAGGAGACAAGATTAAATCACCCATTCAAGAGAGCTGATACGTAATTGAGATGTAGCCCAAGGATATAGCAATTTTACAAGGTTGATGTCAAGATTTAGGTAGATCTTAGTTTACTCGGTAAGATATACTTTCCTTCCTTTAACAGGCCTTGTACTATCTTATATCTATTAAGCACCTATTATCTAACCTTGTTTTACTCTATCCCTGTCGGTCGATACTTGGATAGAAGAATAAAGTTTTGAAGCTCGTTTCTACGTATTGTCTCATGCTAGCGGCGCAGCACTCACTGGCTGGCTTCGGTCGCCGGATCGGGTGGCTTCAACACCACGTGGGATGCAGACCTGTCCCTGGAGGCTCAAGACAATGGCTTCTTCAGAGGGTGTGCATCGAGGGCGATGGTTGACAGGCGTGGCGTTGTTGGTGTGGACTACAGCTCGGTCAACAGTCTCGACATGGTTTGGTAGTTGTGGTAGGATTCTATATACACTGGGATAGAGCGAAGTCTTGCCATTATCATCTGGGGACGCTTTTAGGAATAGTACATGTTATTTAGTCTAGTTATCTAGATAGCTTTAAAGGTCTAGCCATACAATCTTGCTGCTTGGGCACGGGTAGGTGATGAGGCAATCTAAACCCAGCTCCTAACTCATGCTGGAGAATAAAACAAGAACCCTCAATATATACCAAGTCTCTGCAACTCATAGCCTGTGTTGCGTGATTCCAATTTCCATCACCTCAGCGGTTGTAGACTCATACAAGCTGGCCAAGCCAACACCTCGTGGTCGATCCTTGTAGTATCATTGGCTCCCTCACCGCTGCCCAAACACCTCAGCCCCCAGTCCATGATGGTTTCGAGATGACCCTTTTAGTCCTTCCGTCACCAACGCCAAGATCGACTACACCTCTCTCGCCTATCGAATCATAGCCTCGCAAAGACGCACACTCTGGGGCTGGTAGATAGCCGTTGACGCCGTTGCGGAGACGGATGCTACGGAATCTGCTTTAACCGTCCTCTTGGGTTCTGCTTAAAGAGTCCCCACTCCCCGCCGTCTCAGCTCTACAGCTGGGCTTCATCTTGGCTACTGTCTTGCTCATCAGCCATGGCCTGAGCTGAAGACGTCGTCGAGACACGACGACTTGAGCTTGTTATTCACCGTCTGTTGTACCGCCCCTGTCAACCTTTGCGACCTTGGGAGATGGCGGCACTCCATCAATGGGACTACATCTTTGCCATAACTGTCATCTTCGCCTGTCTCGATGCCTGGAACATCGGTATGACCTACCTCCAAGTAGACTGCCCAGATCTCGCTGACTTGCACAGGCGCCAATGATGTGGCCAACTCCTTTGGCACATCGGTCTCTTCGCGATCCTTGACCATGAAGCAGGCCATGCTCGTGGCAGCGGTGTGCGAATTCAGCGGCAGTGTATCCGTGGGATCCCGAGTGGCCGACACGATCCGTACCAAGATTGTTGACCCTCATCACTACGAGAGCTCACCAGGTGTTCTCCTCTTGGTTATGATGTGCACCATCGTGTCGTCGTCCCTCTTCCTCACTTTTGCTACTCGACAAGGTTTGCCTATCTCGACGACCCATTCGCTCATCGGAGGGTTAGTCGGAGCAGCTGCGGCCTCGATAGGTATTGACAAGGTCAGCTGGGGATGGCACGGCGTGTCGCAGATATTTGCGGCCTGGATTATTGCGCCTCTGATATCCGGATGTGTTGGGGGTTTGCTGTTTCTTTTCACCAAGAACTTCATTCTGAAAAAGCGCACTGCTGTCAAGAGGGCCCTGTTCTCTATCCCGTTCTACACCTATCTTACTGTAGGTGCGCTCACTATGCTTCTCGTGTGGAAGGGAATTCGCACCGTCAACCTATCTGCACGAGACATAGTCATCTCTGTCTTTGTAACCGCTACAGGCACTACGATCCTTCAGACTCTTTTCCTACTCCCCTTCCTATGGACACGAATAATGCGCGAGGACTGGACTCTCAAGTGGTATCATGCCTTTCAGGGACCACTGCTACTATGGCGATCACCACCTCCCCCAACTCCAGCCGGCTTCTCCAAGCCGCGGATTAGGAACTACTATCAGGGCCACCTCACACGTGAAGAGCTCGATCTCATACGAACTTCTGAAACACTCTTGCAGTCGATCCAAACGCCAAATGGGCAGTTACCAGATCTCGATCGAGACGACGAGTGGATTCTCCCTCCACCAGCGCAGACACCGCCCAAGACACCACCGAATCGAATCGAGCGACGGCCCTCGTCAGAATTCATTCCTCCGCGTCCCGACGGCCGGTGGAACAGCCCGAAGGTGTTGGCGTGGAAGGTTAACCGTGTATTACTACGCGGGCTAGAAAAGGATGTCGTGGCCATGCAGAAGCGGAACAACATCCTCAACTGGGATCTTGAGGACATGCACGCCCGGGCAGCCCACTACGACAACCGTGCAGAGTACATGTACTCTGCTCTTCAGGTCCTCACCGCTGCGACTGCGTCGTTTGTCCACGGGGCAAACGACGTCAGCAACGCCGTTGCCCCCTTCACCACAGCCTACCAGGTCTGGTCCACCGGCGACGTCCCGGAGTTTGTGGCTGTACCCGTCTGGATCCTCGTCGTAGGCGGTGCGTGTATCGTAGTCGGTCTACTTACATACGGCTACCACGTCATGCGGACACTGGGCAACCGTCTGACGCTCATCTCGCCGAGCCGCGGGTTCTGCATGGAACTCGCGAGTGCCATCACGGTGCTCATGGCAACGAGGATGTCACTTCCCGTATCGACGACGCAGTGCATCACGGGAGGCATGGTGGGCGTTGGGCTGGCGAATGGGGACTGGAGATGTATCAACCCGAAGCTTGTGGTGTGGATATACCTGGGCTGGGTTGTTACCTTGCCGGTGACGGGAGTGATTTCGGGTTGTTTGATGGCGCTTATCATCAACGCGCCGAGATGGGAGGGTTGATTTGATAGTGCTGTTGTGTTTGTAGCGATGATACCTACTTGTTTCTTGTCGAACTATCATAGACCTTTGCGTTGAGTTGAGTTGAGCATGGCGTTGGAGGATAGGGTGGACTGACTGCCTTTACACTATACTATGTCTGAGCAGATATACTACCATTCAAGCTTACTGAGCAGCTCCAATATAGTATGTTTTTACTAGTCAGTCCATCACATACGACCATAGCTCGCAGGGAAAACGGGGTCCCGTCTGCTCCCCCATCGTCAAGCTGCGAAGCGCTGGATTAGTAGTTGGGTCGGTGACGACCAGCGAATCCCCGGTGTTGTATGTTTATTTTTTGGCACTATATTTTGGCCTCTGCCTTTCTGTCCTGTACAGCAGTTGTGAGAGTGTCGTGGTGGTGGTGTTTGTTATTTGCGGGCCAGCGGCATGTCGCATGTCGTCCGCCTCAAGAGGCCGGCTACTCGCAAACTAAAAGGATATCTTACCAACATCGTACTAGTGTTATTAGACGGTAGGAGAAACTCTTTTCGGATGGGTATTGCCGCGACGGAAGACACGGGAATGAATAGCGCAAGAGTAGAAGCATGCATGTAGACGCTGTTAGTCACATTGTACGGCGTGTATAGACCTCTCCACCAGATATCCGGATAGTAAGTGGTATACACGGCCTAGAAAACAGCTTAGATTAAGTTGTGAAACCTCTGAAAACTTGTATTCTTGTCGCCATCGATCCCGACTGCCATCTTGTTTGTTTTGCCATCAGTCGGTCAGACGTTCACTTACAAGACTTCAATCCAGATACGTACTTGTTCTCATACTCTTCTATATAACCCTCGCTGCACCATCACATATCATCGCTCTCTTCTACTTCTTCATATACACCACCCTTCATTATATATATTTGTTTGCTGTTGTCCAACAAGACTCACAACACGTGTGGCCACCCCGCCTACTCTGCAAGTCTGTTTCGGAGTGGCCCATATTGACTACGATATATACACAGAGAAACACTACCTTGGTGGGTGCAACAGCATGGCCATATCACTGCAGATTTGACGCCGACGCAATGACCTATACATGGATATCTCGACCAGTCTCCGAAGCTCTGCTAAATACTCATCGTCCTGAAGGTGGCGTATGAGCACGAATCAGCTGCGATACCATTGTCTCGTTGCCTACCTGGAACATGCTCTGTCTTATTCTCGAGCTATCGAGCGAGCGAGGACAACGGTCTCTCTCGGTTTCTTGTACCTCGTCTATACATTTGAGAAGGTATAATGGAGAGATCTGCTCCTAAAACATCAAAGGCAGAAAAAAGGACATATTGTAAGTAACCCATAATCTATTGAGACGCGGATATAGCTGACCAAACGATACCCAGCTCAAACATCCTTGTCTACCAGATATGGATGGATGTTTTACGCATACATCTCAGCGGCATCCCCAGCAAGCCGAAAGACCAACAGACAAGCTCACGGAGAGAGCCCTACACAATTCGACACAAGCAGCATACAACCCATAGTGCAGACAACAACAGTTGCTTGAGACGCAACAGCACTACTGCATCGCTGATTGGGTCAGCACGAACATTCTGGAACGAAGAATGCTTTATATACAATACATAATTACACCCTCTTACACGGTCACATATCCGACACATACAACATCACACCAACACGCTGTGAGGACAATGTGCAAAGATCCTTCAATCTCTGCCACTATAGTTATAAAGTCCGAGCCATCATCTCTGTCATCAAATAGAAACCGAAACAGCTCGTTCGCAAATACAGCTTCGAGGAAGATCAGAACAAATTATGTACCGTTGATAATCTTGGTTCACAAGGTAGCAACTCATTTCCATGCATACCTGAGCAGCATACTGACCCATACCGGAAGCAAAAATATCAGCCGAATTGCGGCATGCTCAGCATCACCACCCAACAGCCAATTCTGTAACAGGCCGAACAGACAGTGACATACACAAGTCTATATTTGAAGACGCTAGGATAGATGAGCGACTTCCTCTCGTGTCCACGAACTCGAAAGACGAAACAGAGAGTCCCGAGGAGCTTTTGAATCAGATGCCTAGCTACACGGGTCAATGCGAAGAGTGTACCTTGGACAAGGTTCCCTGCACTCTCCTACCAGGGAAACAAATGCGGTTCCAATCAAAGTGTCAAGAACTCTAGCGAGCATCGTCTTACAGCGGACCTCATGTGCCATCACAACTGGCAAGAAAAGAATATCAGCCAAGTCACCAATTAAAATAATCTACAAATAAGAATAAAAAGATATTCTCCTGCTTATTCAAGGCGAACATTCTCTCCTGTCCTACGTTGACTCCCTGAAAGATACAATGCGTTGCCATCTATAGAGGTCATGCGACTGGTCTGTGTCTGGAGAAGCACTCAACCCCCCGACATGGCTCGAGAGAACAAGTAAGCAGGTACATGGCCACTTGTCGACGGCTTCGACAAATGAGCACTGCAAGCGTGACCATTACGACGGTCCTCATTCCTACAACTGTAGTGGAAGCGGCGTATCCAACTCGTGGGCTGTCAAGGCAATATGGAGAGGGATTTGATCATGCCCACATCCTACTTTCAGATGCTTCGTGGACTCCATGACACCTTGTCCCACAAACAAATCTGCATTGCTGGTCGAGCTGCATTTGAACCTCAACCTCCAGTGTACACGAACGACCAAGCACGCAGGGCTAGACTCAGTGGGAGACGTAAGATTTGTCTTGTTTCTTTCTTCTATTAGGTTTCGCATCAGGTGGTTCCTGATATTGACAGTTCAATCAGAACATTGGGTTCTCAAGGGTCTTGGAGTGACAGAGCAACCAGAGCCTACTACCTGCATGCCCTACGAAACAACTTCAAGGAATGATGAATTTCCTTGGTCAGCGCCTCAACTTCACTTGAATGGAGGAAGAGAGCTACCTAGAGCCCGGAATCCCACATCCATTCAAAACCAAGGTGAGACCGCTGCTGCCCGGGCCGATGGGCATTTGTGCATTCTCGAGGTCTTGTACGTTTGCGGGCTCTTCCTCGTTTTCGCCATCGTCTTTGGCTACGGGGGCTTTGCCTCGAGGTATTGGATCTTGATCATCCGCAACTGGCGCTTTGTCGAATAAATCCCCTTTGGGTAGCCAACTACAAAGAAGCTGCTGACCTATTGATCGAACCACTTCCCCCATGTCAAACCAGAAATCTCGCCGCACTGCTCAGCCAGTTTCGGGTGATCAAGATCCCTCGTTCTCCCTAGACAGCATAGACCAGGCTCTCTGGAAGCATACTTCTTAGGCAGAAACAGCACATGGCTCTCAACAAGCAGGCTGTCAAAATGTGGCCAGCGGCCCTTATGCAGCAACCCGTTTGAACCCAAAACAAGTTCGTCCTCAACCAGGATCACCTGCAACTAAACATTTCGGATCATCATCCAATGGACAGCAAGACAATGGTTGAGACTATATACTGATTACCTTGATCTCGGTTGGACCATCTCACTCCGATGCCGTGATTGCCCTCCCCGCGAATGTCGTTAAAGGTCAACAACTAAAGCTTGGTTCAAACTACCTACGAATTCTTCAAATAGATTTGGTCAACCACGATACTCAAACATACGGATACTTTATCTTATATACAAACACTTGGCTCAAACTGTTTACCCTAGCACAAAGCCGGGAATCCCTCTCGCCAGACGCACGCTCCCCTATTGAACCAACACCTGAATGCAATGAGTCTCAGAACAGATCCTCCTTGTCAACGGTCTTTTTTACTTGGGTGAGTGGGATATTTGGGCCTGAATCGGAAAACTGAGCGATATATCAGCTCATGCTTGCCATTGGCAAACGTAATGAAATGTCGATCAGGCCATAAGAGGTTGGTTAATTGTCCTCGTAGCCGACACGACAACAAGGCTTAGTAGGATGGTTCGGTCTACACACTACAGAAGCCAATATCGATCATAACACTCTGACAGGACACGCGGCATCCAGATCATGAGGGCTGCCTTAACCGTCTAACACACGGATATGGTCTTAAGGCCTTAGATCACCGCTCAACAAGGGCAGGTGGAATTCGACATTGCCTCCTCGAGAATTCGGGAGAAGTATCAGACATCAGACGTGAGAAACGGTCGATATATATGTGCCGGAGCCTGGCCAAACTGCCTATTTCTCACTTGCTCCTCCTTCTTCGGCCTATACACCCAACCACATCCATTTTCAGCCTTCAGAGAACAACATTTACTTCTCGATGCTTGATACTGGATCACTCGTTATGGAATGGTCCCATTAGAAACCTTGCTACGGAACAAGGCCACGATAGAAATGCCCCCGTTGCATTTCGGGTTCGCGGCTGAGTCTTGTACCAGTCTTGCCCCTTGACGATGGTGTCGTACGGCAAATATAACCCCAAGTTTCTGTTATAGAGAACGAGGGGCCTTTGTTTTGGGGTACTTTGACCTCGAGGTCA
>JABFAK010000814.1:0-14941 GCA_013266265.1 Fusarium sp. NRRL 66182
GTATCTCGCTCGTCTCTGCAGGGCAGGGATGGCTGACACGGGTACGAGTGCGTCATATGCGCCCCAGAGAGACAAGGAGGTGGAGGTGATCCCTGGATATCCCGTGGCAGGTCCCCTGTCTTTGGTGCGTCAATCACACTCACAGGCGCTCATTGGACGCTGCTAGTATTCAATCTTGACAAGAAACAGAAGTCAAAACACGCATCAAGTTGAAGAGCAAAGGATCGACAACTGTTTCTAAATTAGCAAGGTTTCGGTCCGTCCGCGCCTGATGGCGGAGCTGATATTGCTGTCTCGATAGAGATGTACACACTGATGCCTTGCTTTTGCTGCTGCTTTTGCTGCTGCACAGGCCTCAATTGACAATGGGAATGGTGCTACATATCAAGACTCCTTTCAACAGCTTTCTCGGTAACCGAATTCACCTCGAGTCTGGGTATCAAGACATGCCTGGAGTCCTTGATGTTCAACATCACAACTCGACTCGTCCAATGCTTGGCAGAGTCAGGTCAAGCCCAGACGGGTTAGCAGCTAGGTTGAGGGCCGCTGCCACACCGTTCATGGCTGAATGGCTAATTCTGTCTTCACCTGAGCCTTGATGGTGATCTGCCGAACGTGCTTCGGAAATCATTTCAAAGTGCTGACAAGGGTCGAATATGGATGGAGCTAAAGAGGTGATTGTCTGAGCATGCCAAGCAAAGTGTATGCTGGGATGTTTATGAATGGCGCATAGGGCTCTGGTCAGATGTTTACACATGAGGCGTGCTCCTTGCCAACAGGCTGAGGTAGGCAGTTTTGCTAAGCATACACAAGACAGTGAAGCCAGACCTCGAGTGTTCCCCCACGCTCAATCGATACATTTTCAAGACATTCAAGTGGTTACCTGTAGCACTGGCTCCGCTATCGTCGCTCAGCTGTACAGATAAATAGGCTTCCAGAGAAGCGTGAAAATGAGAGTAGCTGTCTGACTCTCTTGTTGCAATCCGACCGCCACGCCAGTCACTTTCAGGGTCAGCTTTGACCATTGAGAGCTCTACAATTGAGCTTCTAAATCCCCTAACACTCTTGTGGCGCCTGCTTGGCTGGTCGAGGTCAGACCGTGGCTTTCAGGTCTGGCAGATGTTGTCCTGCTGGCGCGCTCATCCGCAAGTCTAGATGCATGGGAAAGGAAGGTATGTGCGTCAACTGTCAAACGGCGGCGGATAGCATGAGTCTAAAGATTTATAGTGTCGATTGGCGTGTTGAGCGATCCGAGCAAGCGAGCAAGCAAGCAAGTAAGCAGCCCCGGCAGCTTCAAGACCCAACTAAATGGCGGGATCTCGGCTTCTCACGAGCGAGGAGGTACAGTAGCTACATGAATGTGATAAAGAACAGGTCGAGCTTGCTATTGAATGGACAACGGGCATATGGAAACTAGGGCCAAGACTGGTAGCTTGAAGCTGGTGAAAATGATTGCTAACAACTTGATTAGTGGACCGAGGTTGGATCCCGATCTTGACAATGGGAGGGAGTGTGCGTCCGTGGTCGTTGTCGGCCCGGCCGTACAAAGTGTTGAATCTGTCTGTCTATGGAGGCAAAACGCTTTCGCAGCACCCTATCTCAACCTCCGATGCGTCTGGCGTCGTTCCATGAGGATATGGCATATCAACCTTGTCAGAGCTTCTAGGCCCCGGATCAGGTGATGCAAAGTTCCTGACGGGCTACCCTACCCTACCTGCAAGCTCTCAGGTCATGATGTTTCCTCCTCTGTTGGCTACGGACACGAGGAGATAAGCACCTCTTGTCTCTTGAGGTTCTAGGCTCACTCGAGACCCGCCGTAAGACCGATTCTGATACGTACATGCATACACAGGCAGGCAGACAGGCAGGCAATTCAAACGGCACAGCACGGTAGTTGCGGTGCGACGCCGCTTCGCTTGAGAGTTGAGAGGGACAAAAAATGCCTCACCACAATCACGAGCCGCAGCCAAAGCAAAGCAAAGCAGAGCAAGGCAGGACAGCTTTGTGTTTTATTTACTTGCCCTACTAGGAAAGTGTATCCATTCAATATTGAATGGAACCAGCAGCCTGGTTACGCTACGCTACGCTACCTGGCTACCGTACCTACGAATATGGACATGTCAACCAAGAACCTGTCCAGGTCATGCTGGCGTCATTCATCTCAGGGTTCGCATGTTCCTGATTGATTATGACTGATTTATATAAACAGGCTTTCTTTTGTCGCTTGGGATAAGCGCACCTGTGGGTTCTCAGTGCCATGCCGTGCCATGCCATGCGAGACATTCATCATGAGACGAGGGGTCGCAGTAACATGACACCTTGGGCCGAATGAAGCTATATACATATAGTAGAGATTGAGGTTGCGGCGATGGATTCGATGACGAGCACGCAGGCAGCATGTCACCGGGTGTTGGGGATCTTACCCAACTCGTCGCTTGCAGTGAGATGATGATGTTATCAAGCATCTCGGCTGCCATTCCATACGGCCCATACCTCGTGGTCCAACGATGGGATTGGACAATCCGAGGATCGCCGAGCAGCTAGCGACAGAGAGAGTGCTTCCATGCATCTCTTCCAGACTCATTTAGCCTGCCATGTACATACAGTACGGTAGTCGGCTTGGCCGCGCAAACGAACCACACAAGCTTTGACCAGACAAGCAAGCTCTCGAGGTCGCCTCTCTCAATGCGGCATCATGCATTGTAGGATGGCGTAGCTCATGGTATCGAGTCCTGGCTTTGGGTGGCATCTCAGCATCAATGGGATGTGCAAGCAAGCCACTTCCGTTTTCCCCCGCCGTCTACCCCATATTCTCTGCAATTACTCAAGGGTAATCAGTCAATCAATCTACATGATAGACTAGTTAATCTGGGGAACTAGAGTCACACACGCGTTGCCTCTATACGATCCCTGCTGATGCTGATGCTACACAGTACAGTATAGTATATATACGTTCGTGTGGTACACGGCGGTTCCAACAAAGTCGAGCCGAGCTGAGAAGAGACGAGACGAGACCCAATGGTCAATTATCAAAGACAGCGGCGAATATCACCTTTTCTTTCACGGATTATTTCCTATCGGGTGCAGCGGCATCTAAAGTCCGTCCCTAGCCCTACAACATCTCTCCCTCTCTCTCACACACTCTCTCTCCTCCCCGCTTGCCTACAGTCGAGGAGGATGTGCAGTGCAGTGCCGTGCTGTACATGGGGCTACGTCTCGAACTTGCCCGGTTGTCGGGAGCAAGTAAGCATTTGATATCATGGTTGACTGACCACCCTCAAGCAATGCCCGACATCATACGTATCTGCATTAAGCCTCTTGTTTGAGACATGCATTTCGGCGCTACGGAACCTTCAGCATCAGATCAATGTCTCACGTTTGGGAGGGGCCTCGACAGCCCGGGACGCCCTCCGGGATCACCCACGGCTCGCACACACACGTCTTAGCTGGCACGTGTGTCTGGTAACGGCATGGCTACCGGTGACTGGTTCATGGGGGTCCTGACAAATTGCTCTTCTCTTTATGCAGTGGTCTTGTGCCCAAGCCAAGTACAGAATGCTCGCCATCAGAACGAGAGACAGTACTTTATCACTACTCAATTCACTCAGGTATATATCTGCTACAGTACCCTTGCCCAATAACCCATCATCCATCCAATAACGCCAATGCAGAAAAAAGGGGATAGTTGCAGAAAGATATGTAGAAGGGGGTTTGCTCCATCGGGAAATGCTAGTCAATCCGATCCTGCTTATTTCAAAAACGCCTAGTCCTCCCGTCTTTCTTAGTTTAAGAGATGCTGTTTGTTACTTGACTTTCTGTGCAGCGGGTTGTACAGCATCATTGATATCAATATCTAAAGGTTCATTGTCCATCCAGCCAGAGTAATCATCGTCGTCATCGACCGCAGCTGAAGTGCCAGGTCGTGCTTCTGCGGGGATGGCTGAATCACCCTCATCCTTGACAAGTGAAGAGTCGTTGGTGAGAAGCGAGGGGGCGTGAGAAGTATTACTGTCTGCCAACGTCTGTTCATCGCTCGACGCCCACACTTGATGACTGGAGGAGTCGTCTCCCAAGGGAGTGGCAGGTTGAGAGTCATCTGGAGCAGCAACGACAAGCATGTTCTGGCCGTTATCAGGTTCTGGCACATGGCTTTGTCTACGTCGTCCACGATGCGGCAACGGAGGACGATGTTCGCCGTGATGCTCCTGCTCATGTTCGTGGTGGTGCTCGTGGTGAGTCTCGAGAGACTCGGAAGAGTTCTGCGCAGACGGCTGAGAAGCGACAGGCTTCCTCGCTGGAACGCTGATCGGGGGTGCTATCCGCGTCATGCCGTTGGTGGGCTTGGGAAGAGGTGTTCCTGGAGGAGGCAGCGGCTGGCCACGTCCCATGGGCTGAGACAGATCGAGCTGGTTTGCCTGCTCCGCCTGTCGTCGTGCCTCCTTGTGTCGCTGATAAGCATTCCAACCCCATTGCTTGGCCTGCATTGCAGCATTGGAGACGGCCGCCAGAGTGGTTTGCCTTTGGCCTGGGGTCTGGGCCTGGGTCTGGGCCTGGGCCTGGTTGTGAGAAGTATCACCATGAGTCGACTCCTCTTCTTCGGCTGGTGTCTCGGCATGTTCACGTCGAGTAAAGAAACTCCTCCCCAAGGAGCCTGTTTGACTCTTGATGGAATCCTTTATGGATGCAGCAGATGAACCCGGTTTCTCGTCTGTAAGAGATCCTGATTCGGCGGACGAGGCCGTGTTCCGACGGCCCATCGCAACTGGCGTCCTCTGAGACTCTTCCGTCATTTCGTTGTGCACAGTCTCCTTTACCGACGAGGAAGAACGCGAGGAACGGTTGGAGCGCTGAGAGGCAGACGATGGCTTGGCTGGTCCGTCTGCAGGTTGAGGCGGTAGGGGGGAAGCATCTTGTGAACGCGAGTGTAGAGCTGCCATGTAGCTCGTTGCATGGTCGGGCGGCGAAGTTGATGGCTTGAAAAGATCAGCGTGAGCGACATCAGTACCCACGACAGGTTCGAGCGACGTCTTGGAAATCTTTGGCCTCAAGACAGGGCTCGCATTTGGTTCTTTCGCGTCAACGCTGGTCGAGGACGCGGAAGCTTGCGAGTTGGTGCCCGTCCTGCCAATCTTCCTTCCAAAGAGGCCTGTCGGTGCAGGCGGTGACTCCATTACTGGGATAGTATGGCTCTTATCCAAAGGCCGGGTCTCATCTGTCAGATCCGGGTTGCCATCTAGGCGACTGACACCTGCTACGTCCCCTGCCGCTGCCACCATACTCTCGGCATCCTCAGATGGAACGGTGGCATCGTCGCCCTCAAAGATACCGCCTCGCCACTGCTTGTGCTCCGTCTTGAAGAAGGGGAGATCGTCCCAGAACGGTAGCACAACAGTCTCTGCAATCACCTCCTTGATACGGTTCTCGATCTGGCGTAGGATGACTGTGTAGGTAATCTGCCTCGCACTAACGATTGGCTCAATGTCCATTTCCATCTTGGGCATGCTTTGAAAGGTGACCCAGACTCGGTTACTTGGCGGAGGCTTGATCTTGAACAGCATATGACCCTCTGCTCTCTTGAGGACGGCGGCAAGAACGAGGTTGACCTCTCGTGTTTTGAATCTGGTTCCGAGATCGATCTTTGCCGTAGCAGCAATCTCGATACGGGCGTTGCCAGAATACCTGACATCAGCCTCAACAACACATTCTCCCTCAACGGTGAGGTCCCTGAGTTTGAAGTTGGTAAAATAGGGTGCCGCCTCGCCAGTATCGATTCCCTGGATGGCGATATTGGTAAGGAAGGCGGGTCGTTTGACACGGGATATCTTCTTTGTGATCTTCTCACGAATAAAGGCCTCGATATCCTTTGTCTTGTTAACTCCCAGAAAAACTCTCCCAAGCAAGGCATTCACCCATCTCGAATGGACGTTCTCTTCCGTCGAGTGGAGCTTCTGGACGAGAGAGATGATGTTCTTGACATCAAAGTGCATGGGCTTGGGTACTTGGCCATCGGCCCCAAAACTCTGCTCTTGGTTCTTGAGAAGGGCAAAATAGAAATCTTCCTTTGCCGAGCAGTTCTCCGAGAATAGATAAAAGGGCTTCGAGATGGGGCTATCAGGACCCAGCTCGGCGCTGTCCTGCTTCCGGGTAAGACAGATCGCATTTCGCTTGATAAAGAGCTCGCCTTCTGGTGTGGTATCGCCGCCCGAGTATATACTTATTTCGTGGTATGCTAGAGAAACGACATGTCGAACTTCGACTTGCTCTTCGTCGTCGAATAACATGAGGTGGCCATGCCTAGTCGCTAGTCAGCAAGGGAATGTGTGTTTAGGCGCAGGACTTGAACAAGGTGCACAAACCTCAAGACCACGTAAAATACGTTGCCCGCATTCTTGGGCCGTTGGCTCGTACTGTTGCTGCTGTTTTCCAGGGGTCCAGGGGTTGGTTTCCTCTCAAAAATGCTCCGATACATGGTCTGATAGACGCTGGGGCTGGGAGAGGCCACGGTTGCCGAACCGACTGGAGTTGAACGTTCGATGGGCTTTGCGTTGATGCCCATGGGCGTATACTCTCGGCACACGGCGAAGAACCCGGCGGCCACATTGAGATCGTTTTCGTGCACGCGATGGTCCTTCTTGTGCGATTTCTTTGCTGTCTCGAGGGCGGCTGTATCGTCGTCCTTGTCGACAACATGGCTGTATTTCGTCTCGCTCGAAGGGGCATCGTTGAGGAGGGGCGACGTGTAGTAGATGAAGGCCAGAATAGACGCAACAACAAGAGGGACAAATGTCAAGCCGCCCAGGACATATGCCACGAGAAGAGACGTGAAGCTGGCCATGGCTCCGGATCCCGGAGCCACCAGGCTCACGACAGAGGGAGCTTGTGCACAGGATGGGCACTGCAGCCTCGGCTCTCTTGTAGTTAGAGAGGGCTGCGACAAAGACGCATCGGACGTGTGCTGGAAGGAAGAAGAGTTGTTGTTGTTGATGTGTTGGTTCGGAGGCGGAATGTATATACAGTACACGGAAGTACTTGATAGGCTGAAGAATGGCGGGAGTATAAGTGACACCGCTAGAGGTACCTCGAAGCTTACAGAGTAGCCCCAGAACATACGTCATGTGATGTGTCCACTCTCAACCGCTGACAGGGCTGTCCCCACCGTTCGAGACCGCTTCCACACAAGTAAGTAGTCTATGTACTCCGTATTGTTACTGGATATGGGGAAGATGCTGCAAGTTTTGGACAGAAGAACTCATATCAACTATCGATAGACAAATTACTGCTATGGTATATAGTAGAGCCGTCAAAACCTTGGATATGGACAACTGAGTAGGTGTCTAATCTGTATCTGCCCAAGAAACAGCATCGGCCTCGTCAGTGGAGGAATCACCGGGTCTCTCGTGTCTTGGAGTGGAGGCTGCATCTGACCAGCATCAAGAGGAAATCTGTCCTTGAGCCAAGTCGCTTGTGAGCAGCCCATTCGACTTGGGCAGCCTCAGCCTCTCAAGAGCAAGCAGAAAAAGCAAGCAGAAAAAGCAGAGTACAGTATCTGAATGCCTCCCCAACAGAGATCCTTGTCCTCCCATCACATCTCCCAAGTTGGCTGGGCGGAAAGCAGTTCTTTTACGTAGTCTACTATACTCATCCGTCTCCTACTACACGCCAGCTCACCACGTAATCATCATAAGCCATAATCCAAGACGAAATCTCGTTCATTCATCGATACTCCTCGCCTAAGAACTATCTCCAAACACATCATGTCTATCTGCAAGCAAGCCCCTTGTGCTCTTTTCTTCTGACCGCAGCTTCGAGATTATTACATCAATCAGTACATCTCAGCGCACACGTACTGATAGCCCTGGTTTGCGATTGTACAAATGACAAAACTCCGCTAGGTCCCCAGCATCCCATACGCTGATCCGATCGAAAGAGGTCTGCTCAAACACGTGTTGGGTAAAAATGTTGCTATTTTTGGTGTTTTTCTTTCTTTCTTTCTTTTTTTTTTTCCGTCTCCATCGGTTTGGTGGCTGATCGATAGATCTAGTTGCGAGTGCGTACAATAGTACAAGAACAAGACAAAGTTAGGAAAAGGTTGACAAGTCATAGCCAGTACGTGGCTGGAGTAGGTGATTATAGTCTTTTGAGTGCCGTAATCCCGGCTTCACTGGGTGAGGATGCGCAGCCGGAAAGTCAAGGAAATCATAAGTTTCGTCAAAGTCCGTAAGGATGTCGGTCGTAACAATTGGATTTGCCAGACAGGAGTGTGATGATCGAATGGGTAGTCTACAGAGAATGAAAATTTTGAATGCGCCTTACACTCGAGAGCGTAGAGAAGACATAGTGGTATGTGAGTGTGCAAGTCCTGGGTTCGAGTGCGGATGAGCATTGGCGTGACGGCCTCGCTTAGAGAAGTGATGAAGAGTTCCGACGTCGTGCTTGCCTGAGAGCTTGTTGTTAGTATTCATTTATCCTTTCAAAGCACTGTCTTGTCCTTACCATCGCAGCACGCTCGGACATTCTCGAGCCGGTCGGCGTCCCTGTCCTGCCGCTCAATTATTTCCCTCACATCCTCGGCACTGTCATGCGCCTCACTGGCCTCGTAGATGTTGACGTTGTGCGTGCTGGGACCGCGACCATGGCGGCTCGTAAACGTTCCGGACAACTGGCTCGACCTCCAGTAACCGCTCAGCTTGCTCAACGTTCCGCTAGGGCGCTGTGGCTGGGCCTTTGGCGTCAGGGTGGGAACGTTCATCGACATGCCGACAGCGGGCGACTCATTACGGGTGGTCCTGGAGTTGTACGACGACAGAGAAGCGGGAGCTCTTGGCCGTGTTCCGTTTGCCGCACGCTGACCATACTGGGGGTTGAATTCGTCCACCTCCTCGCGAGTGAAATTCTCCGCCATGTCCTCGACATTAGCCTGTTCATTTGTGCGGAGAAGCAGATACGAGAGGGCATTGAACCATGTCTCATGTCGCTGCCCGGTTGTGCATGTAAACTTGACAGATCTTCCGGGAGAAATGACGACCAAGCTCTTGCGATGGAGTCCTGGGGGGTTGGGGTTATCGTCGGTAACGACTCGCACAGCCTCGATAGGAACACTCTTGGCCTTGAGCTCAGCACGACCGGCAATCGAAGGATCTCGTTCGCTCCAGTAGAGAGTCCTGGTGTATGGGTGAACCCAGAAGTAGCGACGATGTCGATTCTCTGACATCTCTCCACGGCCTGTCTTGCGGGTGTACTTCCACAGATACTCGCCGATCATGGTCTGGGTAATAGCCTGGATCATCCGGGGATCAGTGTTCGGTCCAAAGCCAGATGGCATGCCCATTTCGCCAGGGCGCATGTTGAATCTAGAGTCAAGCTCCGAAGCAAAGGAAGAGACAGACGACTTTCGAGAAACATCGGTAAGCTTGGATGGTGATTGTCTTCCCAGCTCACCATAGCCACCGCCGTTGCGAACAACACGGGGTGTCGGTGTACCTAGAGCTGACGGCGAAGGAGGTGCCTGTCCAGGAGTGGTGGGTCTTTGCTTCAGAGCGGAAGCTGGCCAAAGAGGTGGTCCCATGTTGCTCTGGGTCCCGTGGGATGAACCAGTTCGCGCAGCCTCGATGACTTGACGATGGTTAGGGGGCAGAGGAGGCGCATCCTGAATGGATACCTTGCCACTCTTGGAGCTGCCAGGTCTGCGCATAGGGCTCATATCAAACACATCATCAGCGTCTCTGCTTTGGCGGATCGGGCTCTCAAAGCTCTCCCGCGATCGGCGAATTCTAACAGTACCAGTGGTGCCGATGGTTCCAGGGGTGCCAGGACTAGCAACTGAGAAGCTCTTCTCGAGACTAAGGACAGGAAGGGCTCGAGCCTTGAACATGGCGTCGATGGCATCAGCTGTGAGAGCTGTTTGGGCACCCTGGTCGCTCATGGTGACCAAAGCCTTGTTGAGTCGGGTGCTCGAGTCAATCGGAAGTTCCCTCAACGGTCGCTGGGAATCAGGTGTCGCAGGCTCAGAAGCATCGCTTGGAGTTTGGCTGGTCTCGCCCTCAGCGATGAGAGGCGACGAACCAGGATCGATACCTTGACTGAGTGCTGATGCTGAAGTCTGGTGATGCGGTGTTCTTGGGACGTCTCTCTCTTCGAAAGTCGAGTTCGTGTCTCGGGGAAGAATAAATCCATCTCGCTTGGGAGTTCGAGGCGAGATGGGCAGGGTTTCTACCGACTCGATGGAAGAAAATCCAAACGAGGGCAGAGTAGGCGTCTTGTGCACCGGGCTGATGGGCTCAATTCCTTCCGCGGCGACAGAAGACATGGCCAGAGTTGGCGGAAGTGGCAGAGCCTCAGGGATGGGTCTCACATTCTCAGAAGCGATGCCAGAAAGGGCGAGGGACGGTACAGGTTCAGATACAGGTTCGACATGTTGCGTGGAAAGACTGGAGAGTACCAGCGTGGTTGGCGTTGGTGGAAGTTCCTCCCTTGGTTCGCAGCCCTCGGCGTAGATGGAAGAGAGATTAAGCAATGGCTGAGGAACCACCTTCTCTGGCTCACTGATTGGCTCGACAGATTCGATAGCAATAGAAGAAAGGGCTAGGACAGGCGTAGAGGATTCAATTGGCTCAACATGCTCTCTCTGGATGGCAGAGATGCTAAGCTCAGGCACAACTGGGATAGAAATTGGCTCGGCCACGGGCTCGATATGTTCACCCTGGATTGTCGAGATGCTGAGTTGAGGGCTGATCGGCTCGATCACAGGATCGGCCACGGGCTGCACGTGCTCCCCTGAGATAGCAGACAAGCTGAGGCTGGGCACAGGAGCCACGATTGGCTCAGGAAGGGGTTCCGCAATGGGCTCGACAGATTCACCCAGAATGAGGGACATGGCAAGCTCGGGTGTCTTGATGGTAACAGGTTCAATGTGCTCCCCTTGAATCGTGGACAAACTCAGCTCGGGAGCTGAAAGCAGAGAGGAGTCTCCAGCTGCAAGGACCACAGCCTTTGGCTCAGGCTCTGCGATTGGCTCGACATGCTCGCTTCGAATAGTTGACATGAAAAGCTCAGGACGAGCCTGCTCAACGACGGAGTCGGCAATCGGCTCAATGTGCTCTCCCGCGATGTGGGAGATGCTAAGCTCAGGAGCCTTGTGAGCGACAGGCTCAATGATTTCAGCAACAACTGATGACATGGAAAGCGTTGGGGGTGGTGGCATGAACATGACAGGTTCAACAGGCGGCTCAGCAATCGGCTCGACTGATTCCATTGAGAACGTAGAGAGGCTCAGTGATGGGGGAGGAATTTCGGGCTCCTCGACGGGCTCGACCATTTCCGACAGAAGCGTTGTGAATGCAAGCTCAGGCGACGGCACCTCTGGGTGAACAATGGGCTCGACTTCCTCGGTGATAATGGCTGTCAATGACAGATCAGGAAGAGGCGCCTCAGGCTCTGCCCGCGGCTCCAGCTGCTCAGACATGATCCAAGTCAGAGCCAAAGGAACCTCGGGCTCCGCTTGAGGAGTAAGGTCTTGGACCTGGATCGACGAAAAGCTCAGGGCAGGGAGGGGGCTTTCTGGCTCAGGCAAAGGCTCAATACTCTGGTTTGAAAGGGGAGTAAATGACAGCGCTGGAGGGGGCGTCACAATATCTTCCCTAGGCTCGATATCCTCCGATGTAATTGCGGTCATGCTTAATGCCGGGGGGAGAATAGAAGAGAGCGTGGTTGGAGGAGCTGGGAATTGGGCCAACTTCTCCTCCATATCAGGATCGTGCTGTGCACCAGCATCACTATATGTCATGGACACTGGCCTAGAACCGACGATGGGATCATCCAGCGACCAGGAAGCGATTGCACGACTGCCGGGGGGTCCAACAACGGATGCCATGGACGAACGTCGAGCTACCGTGAAAACGCTGACTGGAGAGCCCGATACGGACTCATCTACATCCGTGAGGAGGCCAGCGGTGGCCTTTTGCGGTGTCTCTATGCTGGACAGTCTAGGCACAACCTTGACGGGGTCCGTCATAACACCGCTATCGACCATGATAACCTTGGGCAGAGGAGGCACCGCGGGTGGTGGTGAGGGTCCTCGGCCAACAGACCCAGGCGTCATAGAGCGAGCGCGTCTGCGGCTAGGTGTGCCAGGACCAGCCGAATCGTCGTCACTACCGTCGAAATCTTGGAGCTCGGCAAACAGGCTCTGACCACCAGTTTGGGGTGTTCCATCTCGGCTGCCCACAAAGCTAGCTGGACTACCTTGAAACCCAGGTTCCTCGCTTGCTTGTCTGGACGTGCGGTTGAAGATGCTACGGCTCATATGGAAACGACTGCTCCTGCGAGATCTGAGAGTGCCGCTTGGGGTCTTGATGTGGGTGAACTCATCCTCGTCGGCCGATGTCGACGCAGTGCTGTGCAGTGACTGGCTGCTTGCATGACGTGCCAGTCCAGCAGGGAGTCGCGGAGTATCCTTCATCTTGCCAAAGCCCCTGGTCGTACCCTCCGTCTCCGTCTCGACATCGCTTCCTGACAGTTCCTCGTTCACAGTCTGGAAATCCTCGGTCTCAGTGCCACGCTCATTGGCGGTCTCAAACGCAGACTCCTCTTCGTTGGCAGTATCAAATTGCTCCGTGTCGGTAGGATCAGCGGGTTCGATACTAGGAAGAACAGTGTGGCTTCTGCTGCTCAGGGGCGATCTAGTGTCTAGAGGTGAAACGGAAGCATGAGGTGGTGAATCATGCACACTCTGGTCCTCCCATTCGGCATCATCGGTAACAACCTCCTGTCTGCTAGAGCGATAGGATCCAAGCAGGCGAGGAGGCTTCTTAAATTCCTTATACTCTTGTTTTCGAGGTCGGCGATGGGGCTTCGGTTCGCCCGCTTCGTTTCGTGCTTTTTCGAGGTCGTCGCGAAGATCCTGAATAATGCGCCTGAGCTCCAGCTTCTCCGTCTTCTCACGATGAAGCAGACCTCGCTGGCTCTGAATAGTACGCTGAGCGTGGCTGAGAGACGACTTCATAGTCTCGGTCTCAAGCATAGCATGACGAGGAGTGCCCTTGATGGGAGATTGGGGTGGTGAATGATCAGGAGTGAGATGGTCGGTAGATGATTCGAGATCCTCGTCACTAGAGCGAAGGTTGGGCTCTTGCTCTGTAACAGTACGACGCTGGGTAGCAAATGCCCTGGCGAGCTCCTGATTCTGACCAGTAAGATCATCAATTCGGCGTTGCATAGCGGCACGCTCGCCCTCTGCCATGGCGATGTTGCGCTTGACAGTTCCGAGCTCAATGTCGTGTTGCTTGACGGCAGCGGCATGTTGATCGATCAACCGTGCATGGTGAACCTTGACTTCATCAAGCTCCCGCTGCACGGTGACCTTTTCCGTCTTGATAACATTGAGGGCCTGCGTGAGCTTCTTCTCACGATCCGATGACTCTTTCAGTTGAGTCGAAACCTCTTGCAACTTGGTTTCCAGATTCCAGTTCTCCTCCTTGTACCGGTTCTCGCTTTCGTCGAGGGCCTTGGCACGCTGTTGAAACCCCTCGGACTCAAGTTCGAGTCGTGACTTGTCGGTTTTGAGGTCCTTAACCTCCTCATCTCGTTGAGCAAGTACGGTTTGCAGGTTGCGGACTTGTGCGATAAGGGAAGTACTAATTTCGGCGGCAAACTCGATGTCGTGAACTCGATTGGAAGGCTGGTTGCGAACCTTGCGGTTAGGGACAGTGAGCTTGGTAGGCGATCCTGTTGCTTGACTTTCGAACTTGGACGGGCTAACGGATCGCTATAGAAGGAAGACCATGTCAGAAGGGATATCGGGTTGGAAGATTCAAAAGCGACATACTTTACTGCCCCTAGTCTCAGGCGCAAACGGAGAACTTGGATTAGCTTCATTACTAGGAACCCTCTGCTTTGGTATGAAAGACCGTGCGGACTCTTTAGCTAGCGCATTGAAGTCCCTCTCAATCCCAATCATCTTTTCACGAAGTTCCTCAGTGATCTCCTCTCCTGATTCCATCTTGTTGAGCTCACGGATTTGATCGGCGAGGGCTTTGCGCTGGTTTACCAGAGCGGTACCCAGCTTTCCGGTCTCTTCGAGACGTCGCTCAGTGTCCTGCAAATGAACCTCAAGGGCCCGCTTCGCGGATTCGGGCGACGCAGGTCCATTGCTGAAGAAGTCATTATCGTAGTTGGAGTATCGGTGGTGAGCGGGCGTGGATGTGGTTGAGCTGGCGACGAAGGGGTCGACTCCGCCAGGTGCGGGCAAGCTTGGCTTGTCCGAAGCCAATGACGAGGCCATGTTTGCAAAGCAACGTGGCCCTCTTTCGAGGCAAGGAACGCTTCCTCAAGCGCGCCTTGAAACCATCAAGAGACGCAGGCGGACGACGTAGGAAGCCCGTCGCAGGGGATACGGTTTTGGTGTGCTGAGGATTCAAACGTGTTGTGTTTGTTGATAAAGGACGGGGCACCTCCGCCAGGTACCGTAGTTGATTAGAGCTGGCGTGTGCCGCAAGCCGCAAACCAGTCAGATTGCAGCAAAGCAAGCTGCAGGGAGGGCACGTAAGATTGGAGCTACTGTAAAAAAGCAGACCCAGCTGCGAGAAAAAGAAAGACAATTCCCGCAGAAAATACAGTTGCTGAAACAGAAAAAAAAAGGATGAAAGAAGAATGCTTGCGAGCGGAAAGAAGAAGAAGAAGACGGCGGTAAGAGAGAAGAAAAAAAAGATTAAATAATGAGTGTGATGAGGGGCCGAGGTGAGCAACAGAGCATTCGTCAACAGGAAATGCCCAGGTACCGTGATTGAAGCGATCGAGTGCGTGTCCAAGTATTTATTGACACACCTTTCGAATGCGCCGGCAAAAGGGTAGACAGTCAGGCACGGCGATAACCAATGTGCACACTGCACGACACAGTGGGTTGTACCAAAGCCAGTAGTGCAGTTGTACCTCAGTGGAGCGACCC